>APFE031393995.1:110819-132782 GCA_000404065.3 Pinus taeda | reverse complement strand
TGAAGACTACATCATAGCCTCTATCTTCCAACATCGTGATCGACACCAAGTTTCTCTTCAGTCCTGGTACATACTTGACATCAGTCAAGGTAAGGCGAGCTCCATGCTCCCTCTAAAAAATAACCATGCCTACACCTGAGACACTATAACTTTCATCATTACCCATCGCTATGAGTATCTGGAGATCTTTCTCCTCCAAAGTACTGAACAAACTCTTGTCGCCGGTCATGTGGAAAGAAGCTCCACTATTAAGAAACCAACCACTTCCCACCATGGATGAAACCATGCATGTGAAGAGTGTGAAATCCAACTCGAACTGTGAAGAAAGTGCCTCACCTTCAGATCCTCCCTCGGATCCCTTCTTGGATTTCCTCAGTGGACAATTTGTAACAAAATGGCCCACCTCATGACGACGAAAGCATCACTCTTTCAATTTGTCAAACTTCTTCCCACCATGGGAAGAACTGGACTCAGAAAGAGAAACCTTATCCTTCCACTTCTTCGCCTTACTCACTAAGGCACATTTTTCTTCATTTTCCATGGATGAAGAACCATCTCTGGTGCTTCTTCTTATCTCCTCTTGCATCAAATCTGACCAAAGTCATTCCCAATCTAGCAGTTTCTCTCTTCCATTAACCGAGTCCTAGTAGCTATGCCAGCTCTTAGGAAGACCGAGGAGTGCAAGACTCACCATGTCATCATCAGAGGTCACGATCCCTACACTTCCAAGCTCATCCATGCATGAGGTGAGCTTGTTCAGATACATAGAGATCATGTCCCCACTTTCACACTTGATCTTTCGAAGTTTGTCCTTTCAGTGCCAGCTTCCTCTGATCACTACTATTTTGATAAAGATCTTTCAATGTTTTCCACATCGAAAACGGAGTCTCCTTCCTATGGAGGGTTAAGACAATGTGATCTCGAACTCCCTCCAAGAGGATTCTCCTAGCTCTAGCCACACACTTCTTCCATTCCGCTAGTTGAGTAGCATCAGTTGGCTTTTGGACTTCCTGATCAATGAAGTCCTTTAGACCATTATCTTCTAATACTTCGTCCATGCGATCCTTCCAGGCTATATAATTCGAACTGCCATCAAGGGCATATTCGAGTCTCAAGCCATAGAATGCCATCGATGAAATAAATGCGATAAGAACTCAATTCAATATTCAAAAATCACAAACTTCAGCTTCTCTCTTCTTGTATATTGTTCTTCCTTGATCACCTGTGCTCTGATACCATGTATAATTTTCTCTACAAATCAGCTAGCTCACTGATATCATGTAGAAATTTCACCTGCAGATCCAACTGATATATGCAATGTAATAAAGCATATTATTAGATCTACATCTACCATAAACTTTGCAGAAGCTTAATTGAACATGAGAAACATTAAGCATGAACAGATATAACTAAGAATGAGAAGTAATCAACAATAACACAAAAGATATAACCTGGGGAAAACACCAGCCTAAAACCCCAACTCTGTATTATCAATCAAGTGGAAATCCTCAACAACATACAAAAATAATTAGCTCAAAAGCTACCCTCCTCTCTTTGTACTATGATGATGTAGCTCATGGACTATCTAGGCCTATATATATAGGCTCCACAAGTCCTCCAAGCTCCTATTTCCTTGCACAGTTTTGTTTGGGGTCCAATGTCATAACATGTATGAATTGGCCATATCATACTTGGTGTAACCTCAGGTCCAAATACGCAATCCATAAGGAATAATATTCCTTCTGCATGCACGGAATATTCACAAGGAATATCCTAACAACTGATAGTACATTGTCCCTCCATCTGATCTCAACTGGGTCTCTCTCTAAACTGACATGCATGAGTTATCCATGAGTGAATCTTCAGTTATCTGAAAATACCAATTGTTACATGGATGCAAGCATTAACTAACTGAACTCTCATTAATTTAACAAAGTGGTAAATTAATCTAACTGGACTTGACTCAGTGAACTAGGCCAACTAATTACAACACATAATTATAACTCATCATCATCCTTTACCTAATGGTTAAATCCCTCAATCAAAGGAGAAAATGTTACATGTCCACACATAGACTTCAATTTCATAATTCCTTAACTAATTAACTCAAACTGAATTAATTAATTAATTTACAAATTGTTGTTAATATCAAATTCGAATTTTACTTCATATTTCTAGTC
This sequence comes from Pinus taeda, assembly GCA_000404065.3. Lineage (NCBI taxonomy): Eukaryota > Viridiplantae > Streptophyta > Pinopsida > Pinales > Pinaceae > Pinus > Pinus taeda. Next base: position 130,602 of record APFE031393995.1, on the reverse strand, counting down.
CAGGGACTGACTAAAATAGGAATCCACACTAAACTGCTAAAATAGAACTATTTTTAGCACTTCCATTTTCATTCCCTGTTACCCAATCGAGCATTGGTACCCAAACTGCTATTTTTAACACTTCTACTTTTAGCAATTTCTTGTTGCCATTTTTCAACACTTTTAATGCACTGACAATCATTGATCAAACACGTGTTAGTGAGTCGAATGGTAAGATCAGGTAATACATTGTTGGATTTGCCGCTGAGAGATAATATGGGTTAAAAATTATCACTCTATGTTAAGAATTTTTTAAATCAATGGTCAGTTTGTTATAATGATGTACTCCTTGGAGTAATTTACCTCATATAGTAAACCCTTATAACCCATGATTGAGATGTTGTGTTTTTTATGCTAAATGAGGATGGGTTGTTAAATGTTCCTTGGAAACAAAGGATCAAATCACAATCATGTTCCCTGTGCTTTGGCTTTGCTGTGAGAAACATGGGAAGGAGTGGAAAATTGAATAGGAGCGAGCAAAAGGCACTCGACCTACTTGAAGTTTATCCTGAAATTCAACAACAATTTCGGGAAGCAGGGTGGGAGGACTTTGTCAATGGTTATGCAAGTTAGCATGATGAAGTTTCTAGGGTGTTTGCTGAAGGCTTCGATGATCCGCATGTGACTGTTGGGGAAAATGAAGGTCTTCCTGACATTTAGGAAGTAAAAGTTTTTTATAATATTAATATATTTATGTAATATTTGAATTTTAGTTTTCCATATTACTCTAGCTCTATTATTTTGTTTGAAGTGTTCAATATTACCTTAATATTTTTTTTTAATACTGATTATTTTGTTTGAAGTGTTCAATATTACCCTAATATTTTTTTTTTTAATACTCGTTAAAAATATATATGAATCTCGGTTTCTATCACCGTCTTGAAATTACAATCAGTAAACAAGGTTTATTCCCATGAATCTCGAAAAGGAAACCATTTTTACAGTGTAGAGGTTGTAAATGGTATATTTTTGTGCCAAGCCACGACATCTGAGGTGTTAGCTGTGTTGAGCAATGCCAAGTAGTTTTTTCGGAAAGTTAATAATCTGTTTTTTTTGTTTTGGTTTTGTTTTTTTTTTTTTTTTTTTTTTAATATTAGTTAAATCATTAAATATTAATAAAATAATAAATATGTATAAAATTTTGAATTAAATAAAAAACAATAAATTAATTCATATTATTAAAATAAAAATATATATAAAGTGATGTGAAAAAATATTTAATTTTGAAAAAGTTTAAAAAAAATATTTAGTGTTCGAAAACAATTAAAAAAAAATAAAAAATATACGGATAAAAAATGGTTGTACAATTGGACGTTAATTGCAATGAGAGGGTAAATCTCACATAAGCTTGTAAAGTAAACACAAATGTAAATGTTTAACATGTATGGGGTAGATCTCACATAAACGTGTAAATGTAAATGCAAATGCAAATGTAAATGTAAACATTTAACATGCACTATTTAACATTTAACATTTTTAATTTAATGTCTGCCTTATTTAGAAATCAATCTAATTATTATTATATATAAACACAACATAATTTTAAAATATAAAGAGGTTTATGAACACTAAAAAAATAGGCATTTTAAATAAATAAAAATATAATAAACTAGAGGTATGGTAAATAAATAAAACCTCTATTTATATTTAGCCAAAAATCTTTTATATTTATGAAGACTTAAAAGAAATGTTTTATTTAGGTTAAACCTAGGGGCCAAATACCCTTTTAATACCATGGGCTAAAAAATAGGTATGGTAAATTAATAAAAATATAAATAAGCCTATGGTAAATAAAAAATATATATTTTTATATTTATTCCATAATTCAATTTATATTTGATGATGATGATGATAGTGGTTAACGTCCATGAGACCAAATTGGTCTATCGGACCTATAATTTTCTTAGTTTTTAATTGTCTCACTCCTTGTCTTTATTGGCGAGATTGATGTTGTAGCTTTCTTTTTTTTCTCTACGGCCTTCCAACTTCCTTTATCTTGCATCTCCTTCATCTCTTCTAGTTCTTGGGACATTGGTGTCTTAGCTTCACTAACTATTGTGTTCGTCCTCTTGAAGATAGTCAGCTTCACTAACTATTGTGTTCGTCCTCTTGAAGATAGTCGGAGAAGAAGTTTGGTCTAGGAGATCTGCTTTGCTGTTAAATGAACATTTATTTTGTGCCGTATTCGAATCCTCATAACTATTGATGGTTGAAAGGTTGTTGAGTTCACTTTTTTGTCGTTGGGCGAGGCTTTCTCCCTGCTTGTCTTGAGAGTGGTTTCTTTTTGCCCGATTTCTTGTGATTCAGAGTTTTCTCTAGAGTATTCTTCTTTGATGACAATGTAGTGTTCTTTTTGTGCTCCTTCCCACCATGTAGATCTGTGGTGGTTTTTTCTAGCAGAATTTTTCTGGGAGGCTTTTGGGCAATTTTTGGCTAGATGGCCCGTCTCAAAGCAGGATCAACTTTTGAAGAGGACACTTTCATAATCAAGTTTCTGGTTCCACACATAGTCTTTACTTGTTAGGTTTATTTCCGCTGGGAATCCAGCGCTGAAGCCCATTTCCACACAGATGCATGCATAGGTGGTTCTGGCATATTCCTCTGTTTCTGGGCACCTGTAGTAAAATTTCCTAATTGCATTTCCAATGGCTTTTAGCGAGGAGAGAATCCAGATATGTAAGGGTAGGCTTGGCAATCTTACCCAAACTAGTGCTGAGGTTATGACTGGTATTGAGGGATCAAATGATGGGTTCAATGGCTTCATGAATAGGCCTGAGTTTTCCCAAAACCAAGGGCTAGAATCTAAAATACATTGTCTGCTTTCAGGATTTTTAAAATCTACTATAAAGAAACCCCTAGCATAAGGGTAGATATTAATTTCATTAGAAATGACAGACTTCCATACCTCCGAGATCCAATTGTGGGGAGCTGTCAGGCGCGGCAAAAAACCATTGAATCAGCAGATTAGGGCACTTTCGGAAAACTTCAAAGCCTTATCGAGAGAAGCCTAGTAGGGCACTTTCGGAAAACTTCAAAGCCTTATCGAGAGAAGCCTAGACCACCTGGACAGTGGGAGTTGGGGCTTCACTAACGATATGGGCAGGAGCTTGCCCTCCAGAAGCGGACGGAACTGAGCCAACAGTTATTTTTGTGAAGCTGGGAGCCATATTTACCCGTAGAAAGCTGGGACCCAACCGCAGAGAAATAAGGCAGAAGATTAGATCTATATCTAGCCGCAAAAGATTAGATCTAGAACCCAGCCACAAAGAAATAACGTAGAAGATTAGATCTAGATCTAGATCTAGCCGCAGAAGATTAGATCTAGAACCCAACAGCAGAGTCTCAGTAAGCCTTTTAATATGCAATAAACCCTAGTAGGAAAAACACTGCTTTTAGTACCGAGAATCAAATCCTGCTCGAGATAAAAATAAATCACCGACTTTCGCTTCAAACAAAAAGGAAAATATCACTCGATCTCGGCTGCCCGTGCAAGACAACAATGAACCACTCAATCCAGAGATACCCACGTAAAATAATAATAAATAAATAAAAAATAAAAAAACAAGATCTCTGCATTCGAAACAAAATTGCTGCATTCAAAGACCTCTGAAAATTTTCCCGCCCGTCCTGCTTAAACCACAACACTTCTTGCCATTAACGATTCTGTTAGGTTGCAAGCTTATACAGAAGCGGAGGAGGACTTGCTCACAAATGAATTGAAATCTATTTTCGTAGAACTGAGATCGGTGATCCTAGGAACGAGCCCCCTGGCGAATCAGATTCAAGCTCAGTCAACAGGGAAAATGAGACCTTACGAAGAGCACCACATAAAAGTGATCGCAAGATGAACAAATGTTACGTTGAGGAATGGCATACATTATGGAGAATGCCAAATAACGTTGCCAATAAAAGAAAGCTACCAGAAAAATGACACTAACTTTTTCTTAATCGAATTTTCGTAGCTCTAAGATAAAATGAGAACTTACAAAGAGCAACACATAGAAGTAGATCAAGAGCCGTAGATCAATTTACTAATACTAAAAAATGAGGTTTTGTTTAGGTGAAGTTTATGGGTCAAATACCATGGGCCAAATTATTATTACTGCCATGAAAAAAACATTATTAACCCTAATATTAATATTATTAAAAATAAAAATGGCGCAAGGTATTGACCCATGGTATTGAGAACCAATGGTATTGACCCATTGTATTTACGTGGAATGTAGCCTATTTAAAGGGGGGAATTAAACGAGAATAGATCCACCACCGAGAGACATCAAATATCTTGTTATGCAAACTAGCATAGAGTGAATAAGATTTGATCCCTTCCATCTTTACTCTGGATCTACTAACCACCGAGAGCCATCAAATATCTTGTTATGCAAACTAGCATAGAGTGAATAAGATTTGATCCCTCTCGGCTTGGTAGATCCAAGTAAAGATGGATCTATGTTGGTAGATATAGATAGATCATTAAATGTATCCATTAATGATGCACAATTTTGAAGAATAGCCTTGTAATGGTTCAAATATTCCTTTTTTATATGGTCAAAATGGACAAATCTGCCATGGTATTTACCCATGGTATTGGCACATGGTAATTGTCTTGTTTCTCATGAAAAATAGTAAAATATGATTTCTAGAGAGTCCATTAAACTTATAAAAGGGAATAGGAGCATGAAATCTGCCATGGTATGTAACCATGGTATCGGCCCATGGTAATTGTCTCATTTCTCAAGGAAAAATAATAAAATATGATTTCTAGAGAGTCCATTAAACCTATAAAAGAGAATAAGACCTACACCTTTAAATCATCATGAGTTTGTCTATGTCATTGTGTTTTGTTGAGGACTTGGGGTGCTCAATTCCACTTAATCCTAGCATGAAAGCCCAACCCAGCGGAGACTTTTGTTGGTGGATCCATCCAGCATTCACATTTGTGATTCAATGTTTTGCGTTTTTGCACAATGTTTTGCGTTTTTGTGATTTGAGCAGTAGTGTATGTAGAGGCAGAGGCTCCATTATTTTGGTTGTATTTGAGCACGTCTCATTTCCTAATTGAAATAAGCGCTGTATTTAACCAGATCCCTTTATGTTCAGTGTTTGTTGAAATGTATTTTTATTAAGACACCTTAATGTACCAGATCTATTGAGGATTTTGCAGTTTGAGATCTTACATTTTGCCGAATCCGTTGAGAATTTTACACTTTGGGATTTTACATTTTGCTAGATCTATTGAGAATTTTGCGGTTTGGGATTTCACATTTTGCCAGATCTATTGAGAATTTTGCAGTTTGGGATCTTACATTTTCGGACCCGGAACCCTGTTATAAGAAGCGGCCGAGTTGCCCCCAAAAGTTGTTTCAAGGCGTCTGGTAAATGGGGGGCCAAGGGTGGCGGTGGTGGAGGATGCACCATTGACTGCAAGCACAAGTGCTGCGCTTACTGCCTGAAGAATAAGGAGGTCTATGGTTATGGGCCTTTTTTTTTCCACTATTAGATTAGCTACTGCATATATTTTGGGTCCGTTTTTTTCCACTATTAGATTAACTAGTTTATTCTGTAATGGAGTATGGATGAGCTTTTGATGGCTCTGTGGCGCTTTGAAGTTACGTGAAGAATGGCCTTCAGTTCTGCCCAAGGGCGTTGGCATTGGTTTCTCTTATATGGCGCTGGTGTTAAGTTGTTAACAGGATTATGGAAAATTTAGTGTATGAAAATTAAAAATTTAGTCACAACTAAAAATTAGTCTATGAAAATTAGGTTAAATTCATCACAATTCTGTCCAATGCAATACAACCGAACGTGCTTAAAGCCACAAATAAAATTAATTAATAAAAAAATAACCTTATAAACTCAATTAATGAAAAACTAGCCAATGAAAATTAGGCTAGTCGTTTGAAATTCATTGCCAGGTCTGGATTTTATCGCAGAACAAATTCGTTGAAGTGAAACCATTTTTCAAATTATTATCCGGATATATTCGTTGAAGTGAAACCATTTTTCAAATTATTGTGTTATTTTTTTGCTTTGTCAATTATTAGTTTCTTTTAACAAAAAAATCACATCTCTTTCCGTCGGTTAACATTAAAAATTGATTTTTATTATTTTTTTATAATGTTTTAATATATTTATTTCAAATTTGATAGATTTACTTTTATTTTGCAATGTTTACATGTGTATTATAAAATTTTTGGTTAAATGTACTATCAAATTTTTATGTACATAGTTAATCTTAATTCACTATTTGAATTCCAATAATATCCTCATTTTTGAGTTCTCAATCACCTCTTTGACGCCATTGGTGAATGTCACAGTTATGTGAGGAATCCAATTCGTGTAGCTTATTGATTTTACATTTTGAAAAATCAATGACCATTTTTTTTTCTCGCTTTTTTGGCCATTTCATATATCATTGATGAGCACACCCATCTCGCCCATACTTGCCATCTCTGCCAAAGGCTATCTCCAATTCCAGTCTGGGCGTAGTCTTTGTCTGACATTTTTATTGCCATGGTTATGATAAATGACCATCACATAGCCATCCATAGATGGAACATTCGGCCTTGGATTCACATCTCAAAAACTTTCTCACAAATTTGAACTTTGAAGTCACAACATCGTGCCCTTCGTAGGAGACCTCCTTAAATATTTCGTTGCTTGGAAGCTCTTCTTCAAATGAGAATAATAACAATGGAGAATGCAACCCCACAAAATAGATCTCTGAAACAAAATCTATCAACAACCCACTGGTTACTAGTTTGTGAATCCTCCTTTTTGTGGTGGTGATGGCAACAATAGTAGCACAAAATGTCCCATGTCATCGCCAATGCTTGTTTGATGACAGTGGAAACGTAGAAGAAAGGGAGGTGAAAGAGTGCGGTGGAAAACAACCTATCGACAAGAGAATCAAAAGAAAAAGAAGCTACAACCTCAAGAACTAAAGAAGATTAGCATTGAGCAACATACGCAAAATTATAGTGAGGTTTGTGGTTTCTTACTCATTGGTGTCTTGCTTTGTTTCCTCAAAGATGCCATACACCTCACTAGGATTTTGTGTTTGTTGCTCAATGTTGCTCTGCTTCATTTCTTGAAGTTGAAACTTTTTGTTCCATTGGTTCTCTTGTCAATAGGTTTGTTCTTTTCCACCGCACTCCTTCGCCTCCCTTTTCTCTATGTTTCCATTCTCATCAAACAAGCGTTAAAGATGACATGTGGGATATGTTATGCTACTATTGTTGCCATCAACACCACCAGAAGGAAGATTCATAAATGAGTAACCCACTCCATTACATAGCCATCCATCAATGGAACATCCGACCTTGGACTCTCATCTCAAAATCATTCTCACAAGTTTGAATTTTGAAGTCACCCCATCACGCCCTCCATAAGAGACATGCTTAAACCTGTCGTTGCTTGGAAACACTTCCTCAAATGAGAATAACAACAATGGAGAATGCAGCCCCACAAAATAGAGCTCTAAAACAAAATTTATCAACAACCCACTTGTTACTCGTTTGTGAATCCTCCTTTTGGTGGTGGCGATGGAAACAATAGTAGCACAAAATGTCCCATGACATCGCCAACGCTTGTTTGATGATAGTGGAAACATAAAAGAAAGGGAGGCGAAAGAGTGCTGTGGAAAACAAGAAACCTATCGACAAGAGAATCAAAAGAACAAGAAGTTACAACTTCAAGAACTAAAGAAGATTAGCATTGAGCAACATACGCGAAATTGTAGTGAGGTTTATCGGTTCTCTTACTCATCGGTGTCTTGCTCCGTTTCCTCAGAGATGCCATACACCTCACTAGGATTTTGCATCTGTTGCTCAATGTTGCTCTGCTTCATTTCTTGAAGTTGTAACTTTTTGTTCCATTGATTCTCTTGTCAATAGGTTTGTTCTTTTCCATTGCACTCCTTCGCAAACCTTTTTTCTATGTTTCCATTGTCATCAAACAAGTGTTAACGATGACATGTGGGACATCTTATGCTACTATTGTTGCCATAAGGAGGATAAACAAACGAGTAACCCACTCCATCACATAGCCATCCATTGATGGGACATCCAACCTTGGATTCTCATCTCAAAATCATTCTCACAAGTTTGAATTTTGAATTCACCCCATCACGCCCTTTGTAGGAGACCTCCTTAAACCTGTCATTGCTTGGAAACACTTCTTCAAATGAGAATAATAATAATGGAGAATGCAACCCTACAAAATAGAGCTCTGAAATAAAATCTATCAACAACCCACTCATTACTCATTTGTGAATCCTCCTTTTGGTGGCGGCGATGGTAACAACGACAGCACCAAATGTCCCATGACATCGCCAATGCTTGTTTGATGATAGTGGAAACGTAGAAGAAAGGGAGTCGAAAGAATGCAATGGAAAACAAGAAACCTATCGACAAGAGAATCAAAAGAACAAGAAGTTACAACTTCAAGAACTAAAGAAGATTAGCATTGAGCAACATACTCAAAATTGTAGTCAGGTTTGTGGGTTTTTTTACTCATTGGTGTCTTGCTTCGTTTCCTCAGAGATGCCATACACCTCACAAGGATTTTGCATCTATTGCTCAATGTTGCTCTGCTTCATTTCTTGAAGTTGCAACTTTTCAGTCCATTGATTCTCTTGTCAATAGCTTTGTTCTTTTCCACCGCACTCCTTCGCCTCCATTTTTTCTATGTTTCCATTCTCATCAAACAAGCATTAACGATGACATGTGGGACATGTTATGCTACTATTGTTGCCATCAACAACACCAGAAGGAGGATTCACAAATGAGTAATCCACTCCATCACATAGCTATCCATTAATGGAACATCCGACCTTGGATTCTCATCTCAAAATCATTTTCACAAGTTTGAATTTTGAAGCCACCCCATCACACCCTCCATAGGAGACCTCCTTAAACTTGTCGTTGCCTAGAAACACTTCTTCAAATGAGAATAATAACAATGGAGAATGCAACCCCACAAATAGAGTTCTAAAACAAAATTTGTCAACAACCCACTTGTTACTCGTTTGTGAATCCTCCTTTTGGTGGCGACGATGGAAACAATAGTAGCATGAAATGTCCCATGACATCGCCAACGCTTGCTTGATGATAGTGGAAACATAGAATAAAGGGAGGTGAAAGAGTGTGGTGGAAAACAAGAAACCTATTGACAAGAGAATCAAAAGAACAAGAAGTTACAACTTCAAGAAAAAAAGAAGATTAGCATTGAGCAACATACGCAAAATTGTAGTGAGGTTTGTGGGTTCTCTTACTCATCGGTGTCTTGCTTCATTTCCTCAGAGATGCCATACACCTCACTAGGATTTTGCATTTGTTGCTCAATGTTGCTCTGCTTCATTTCCTGAAGTTGTAACTTTTTGTTCCATTGATTCTCTTGTCAATAGGTTTGTTCTTTTCCACCGGACTCCTTCGCCAACCTTTTCTCTATGTTTCCATTGTCATCAAACAAGCATTAAGTGTGACATATGGGACATGTTATGCTACTATTGTTGCCATCAACATCACCAAAAGGAGGATAAACAAACGAGTAACCCACTCCATCACATAGCCATCCATCGATGGAACATCCAACCTTGGATTCTCATCTCAAAATCATTCTCACATGTTTGAATTTTGAATTCACCCCATCACGCCCTTCATAGGAGACCTCCTTAAACTTTTCGTTGCCTAGAAAAACTTCTTCAAATGAGAATAATAACAATGGAGAATGCAACCCCACAAAATAGAGCTCTAAAACAAAATCTATCAACAACCCACTCATTATTCATTTGTGAATCCTCCTTTTGGTGGAGGTGATGGAAACAATAGTAGCACCAAATGTCCCATGACATCGCCAATGCTTGTTTGATGATAGTGGAAACATAGAAGAAAGGGAGGCGAAAGAGTGCAGTGGAAAACAAGAAACCTATCGACAAGAGAATCAAAAGAACAAGAAGTTACAACTTCAAGAACTAAAGAAGATTAGCATTGAGCAACATACGCAAAATTGTAGTCAAGTTTGTGGGTTCTGTTACTCATTGGTGTCTTGCTTCATTTCCTCAAAGATGCCATACACCTCACTAGGATTTTGAGTCTGTTGCTCAATGTTGCTCTGCTTCATTTCTTGAAGTTGCAACTTTTTGGACCATTGATTCTCTTGTCAACTTTTTTGTTTTCCACCGCACTCCTTTGCGAACCTTTTTTCTATGTTTCCATTGTCATCAAACAAGTGTTAATGATGACATGTGGTACATGTTATGCTACTATTGTTGCCATCAACACCACCAGAAGGAGGATAATCAAACGAGTAACCCACTCCATCACATAGCCATCCATCGATGGAACATCCAACCTTGGATTCTCATCTCAAAATATTTCTCACACATTTGAATTTTTAAGTCACCCCATCACGCCCTCCGTAGGATACCTCCTTAAACTTGTCATTGCCTAGAAACACTTCTTCAAATGAGAATAATAACAATGGAGAATGCAACCCCACAAGACAGAGCTATAAAACAAAATCTATCAACAACCCATTCGTTCGTTTGTGAATCCTCGTTTTGGTGGTTGTGATGGAAACAATAGTGGCACAAAATGTCCCATGTCATCGCCAATGCTTGTTTGATGTTAGTCAAAACATAGAAGAAAGGGAGGTGAAATAGTGTAGTGGAAAACAAAAAACCTATTGACAAAAGAATCAAAAGAACAAGAAGTTACAACTTCAAGAACTAAAGAAGATTACCATTGAGCAACATAAGCAAAATTGTATTGACGTTTGTGGGTTCTCTTACTCATCGATATCTTGCTTCGTTTCCTCAGAGATGCCATACACCTCACTAGGATTTTCATCTGTTTCTCAATGTTGCTCTGCTTCATTTCTTGAAATTGTAACTTCTTGTTCCATTCATTCTCTTGTCAATAGGGTTGTTTTTTTCCACCGCACTCCTTTACCTCCCTTTTTTCCATGTTTCCATTCTCATCAAACAAGCGTTAATGATGAGATGTGGGACATGTTACACTACTATTGTTGCCATCAACAACACCAGAAGGAGGATTCACAAACGAGTAACCCACTCCATCACATAGCCATCCATCAATGGGACATCCGACCTTGGATTCTCATTTCAAAATCATTCTCACAAGTTTGAATTTTGAAGTCACCCCATCACGCCCTCTGTAGGAGACCTCCTTAAACATGTCGTTGCTTGGAAACTCTTCTTCAAATGACAATAATAACAATGGAGAATGCAACCCCACAAAACAAAGCTCTAGGACAAAATATATCAACAACCCACTCGTTACTTGTTTGTGAATCCTCCTTTTTGTGGCGGTGATGCAAATAATAGTAGCACAAAATTTCCTATGTCATCACCAATGCTTGTTTGATGATAGTGGAAACGTAGAATAAAGGGAGGCGAAAGAGTGCAGCAGAAAACAAGAAACCTATCGACAAGAGAATCAAGAGAACAAGAAGTTACAACTTCAAGAACTAAAGAAGATTAGCATTGAGCAGCATAAGAAAAATTGTAGTGAGGTTTGTGGGTTCTCTTACTCATCGATATCTTGCTTCGTTTCCTCAGAGATGCCATACACCTCACTAGGATTTTCATCTGTTTCTCAATGGTTCTCTGCTTCATTTCTTGAAATTGAAACTTCTTGTTCCATTAATTCTCTTGTCAATAGGTTTGTTCTTTTCTACCGCACTCCTTCGCTAACCTTTTTTCTATGTTTCCATTGTCGTCAAACAAGCGTTGATGATGAAATGTGGGACATGTTATGCTACTATTATTGCCATAAAAACCACCAGAAGGAGGATTCACAAACGACTAAAGCACCCCATCACCTAGCCATCCATCGATGGAGCATCCAACCTTGGATTCTTCTCTCAAAATATTTCTCACAAATTTGAATTTTGAAGTCACCCCACCACACCCTCCGTAGGAGACCTCCTTAAACCTGTCTTTGCCTATAAACACTTCTTCAAATGAGGATAATAACAATGGAGAATAAAACCCCACAAAACAGCGCTCTGAAATAAAATCTATCAACAACCCACTGGTTACTCGTTTGTGAATCCTCCTTTTAGTGGTGGCGATGGAAACAATAGTAGCACAAAATGTCCCATGTTATTTCCAATGATTGTTTCATGATAGTGTAAATGTAGAAGAAAGGGAGGTGAAAGAGTGCAGTGGAAAACAAGAAACCTATCAACAAGAGAATCAAAATAACAAGAAGTTACTACTTCAAGAACTAAATAAGATTAGCATTGAGCAACATACGCAAAATTGTAGTGAGGTTATTGGGTTCCCTTACTCATCGGTGTCTCGCTTCATTTCCTTAGAGATGCCATACACCTCACTAGGATTTTGCGTCTGTTGCTCAATATTGCTCTGCTTCATTTCTTGAAGTTGCAATTTTTTGTTCCATTGATTCTCTTTTCAATAGATTTGTTCTTTTCCACCGCTCTCCTTCACCTCCTTTGTTTCTATGTTTCCATTGTCATGAAACAAGCATTAATGATGACATGTGGGACATGTTATTTTACTATTGTTCCCATCAATGCCACTAGAAGGAGGATTCACAAATGAGTAACCCACTCCATCACATAGCCATCCATCAATGGGGCATCTGACCTTGGATTCTCATCTCAAAATCATTCTCACAATTTTGAATTTTGAAGTCACCCCATCATGCCCTCTATAGGAGACATCCTTAAACCTATCGTTGCCTAGAAACACTTCTTCAAATGAGAATAATAACAATGTAAAATCCAACCCCACAAAATAGAGCTCTAAAATAAAATCTATGAACAAGCCACTCGTTACTCGTTTTTGAATCCTCCTTTTGGTGGTGGCGATGTAAACAATAGTAGCACAAGATGTCCCATGTCATCACCAATGCTTCTTTGATGATAGTGGAAACATAGAAGAAAGGGAGGTGAAAGAGTGTGGTGGAAAACAAGAAACCTATCGACAAGAGAATCAAAAGAATAAGAAGTTGCAAGTTCAAGATCTAAAGAAGATTAGCATTGAGCAACATAAGAAAAATTGTAGTGAGATTTGTGGGTTCTCTTACTCATTGGTGTCTTGCTTCATTTCCTCAGAGATGCCATACACCTCACTAGGATTTTGTGTCTGTTGCTCAATGTTGCTCTGCTTCATTTCATGAAGTTGTAACTTTTTGTTCCATTGATTCTCTTGTCAATAGGTTTGTTCCTTTCCACCGCACTCCTTTGCCAACCTTTTTTCTATGTTTCCATTGTCATCAAACAAGCGTTAACGATGACATGTGGGACATGTTATGCTACTATTGTTTCCATCAATACCACCAGAATGAGGATTCACAAACAACTAACCCACTCCATCACATAGCCATCCATTGATGGAACATCCAACCGTGGATTCTCATCTCAAAATATTTCTCACAAATTTGAATTTTGAAGTCACCCCACCACGTCCTCTGTAGGAGAACTCCTTAAACTTGTCGTTGCCTGGAAACACTTCTCCAAATGAGAATAATAAAACTGGAGGATGAAATCCCACAAAATAGAGCTCTGAAACAAAATCTATCAACAACCCACTGGTTACTCGTTTGTGAATCCTCCTTTTGGTCGTGGTGATGGCAACAATAGTAGCACAAAATGTATCATATTATCCCTAATGCTTGTTTGATGACAGTGTAAACGTAGAAGAAAGGGAGGAAAAAGAGTGTGGTGGAAAACAAGAAAACTATCAACATGAGAATCAAAGGAACAAGAAGTTACAACTTCATGAATTAAATAAGATTAACGTTGAGAAACATACGCAAAATTGTAGTGAGGTTTGTGGGTTCTCTTACTCATCGGTCTCTTGCTTCATTTCCTCAGAGATGCCATACACCTCACTAGGATTTTAGTTTGTTGCTCAATTTTGCTTTGCTTCATTTCTTCAAGTTGCAACTTTTTGTTCCATTGATTCTCTTGTCAATAGGTTTGTTGTTTTCCACCGCACTCCTACGCCTCCAATTTTTCTATGTTTCCATTGTCATCAAACAAGAATTAATGATGACATGTGGGACATGTTATGCTATTACTATTGCCATCAACACCACCAGAAGGACGATTCACAAAAGAGTAACCCACTCCATAACATAGCCATCCATCAATGGGACATCCGACCTTGGATTCTCATCTCAAAATCACTGAATTTGAATTTTGAAGTCACCCCATCATGCCTTCTGTAGGAGACCTCCTTAAACCTGTTGTTGCCTGGAAACACTTCTTCAAATGAGAATAATAACAATGGAGAATGCAACCCCACAAAACAAAGCTCTAAAAAAAATCTATCAACAACCCACTGGTTACTCATTTGTGAATCCTCCTTTTGCTAGCGGCGATGGAAACAATATTAGCACAAAATGTCCAATGTCATCGCCAATGCTTGTTTGGTGATAGTGGAAACATAGAAGAAAGGGAGGCGAAAGAGTTTGGTGGAAAAGAAGAAACCTATCGACAAGAGAATCAAAAGAACAAGAAGTTATAACTTCAAGAACTAAGGAAGATTAGCATTGAGAAACATACACAAAATTGTAGTGAGGTTTGTGGGTTCTCTTACGCAACGGTGTCTTGCTTCGTTTCCTCAAAGATGCCAAACCCCTCACTAGGATTTTGCGTCTGTTCCTCAATATTGCTCTGCTTCATTTCTTGAAGTTGTAACTTTTTGTTCCATTGATTCTCTTGTTAATAGGTTTGTTCTTTTCAACTGCAATCCTTATACAACCTTTTTCTATGTTTCCATTGTCATCAAACAAGAATTAACGATGACATGTGGGACATGTTATGCTACTATTGTTTCCATCAACACCACCAAAAGGAGGATTCACAAACGACTATCCCACTCCATCACACAACCATCCATCGATGGAACATCCAACCTTGGATTCTCAACTCAAAATATTTCTCGCAAATTTGAATTTTGAAGACACCCCACCACGCCCTATGTCAGAGTCCTCCTTAAACCTATTGTTGCCTGGAAAGACTTATTCAAATGAGAATAATAACAATGGAGAATGAAACCCCACAAAACAGAGCTCTAAAACAAAATCTATAAACAACCCGATGGTTACTCATTTGTGAATCCTCCTTTTGGTGGTGGCGATGGCAACAATAGTAGCACAAAATGTCCCATGTTATTGCCAATGCTTGTTTGATGACAGTGTAAATGTAGAAGAAAGGGAGGCGAAAGAGTGCGGTGGAAAACAAGAAACCTATCGACAAGAAAATCAAAATAACAAGAAGTTACAACTTCCAGAATTAAATAAGATTAGCATTGAGAAACATACGCAAAATTGCAGTGAGGTTTTTGGGTTCTCTTACTCATCGTTCTCTTGCCTCGTTTTCTCAAAGATTCCATACACCTCACTAGGATTTTGCGTCTATTGCTTAATGTTTCTCTGCTTCATTTCTTGAAGTTGCAACTTTTTGTTCTATTGATTCTCTTGTAAATAGGTTTGTTCTTTTCCACCACACTCCTTCGCCTCTCTTTTTTCTATGTTTCCATTGTCATCAAACAAGCATTAACGATGACATGTGGGACATGTTATGCTACTATTTTTGCCATCAACACCACCAAAAGGAGGATTCACAAACGAGTAACCCACTCCATCACATAGCCATCCATCAATGGGACATCCGACCTTGGATTCTCATCTCAAAACCATTCTCACAAATTTGAATTTTGAATTCACCGCATCACGCCCTCCATAGGAGACCTCCTTAAACCTATCGTTGTGAGGAAACAATTCTTCAAATGAAAATAATAAAAATGGAGAAAGCAACCCTACAAAATAGACCTCTAAAAAGAAAAAAATCCATCAATGAACCACTCGTTACTCATTTGTGAATCCTCATTTTGGTGGCGATGATGGAAACAATAGTAACACAAAATCTCCCAGGTCATCGCCAATGCTTGTCTGATGATGGTGAAACGTAGAAGAAAGGGAGGTGAAAGAGTGCAGTGGAAAACAAGAAACCTATCGACAAGAGAATCAAAAGAACAAGAAGTTACAACTTCAAGAACTAAGGAAGATTAGCATTGATCAACATACACAAAATTGTAGTGAGGTTTGTGGGTTCTCTTACTCATCGGTGTCTTGCTTCGTTTCCTTAGAGATGCCATACACCTCACTAGGATTTTGTGTCTATTGCTCAATGTTTCTCTGCTTCATTTCTTGAATTTGCAACCTTTTGTTCCATTGATTCTCTTGTCAATAGGTTTGTTCTTTTTCATCGCACTCCTTCGCCAACCTTTTTTCTATGTTTCCATTGTCATAAAACAAGTGTTAACAATGACATGGGGGACATGTTATGCTACTATTGTTACAATTAACACCACCAGAAGGAGGATTCACAAACGAATAACCCACTCCATCACATAGCCATCCATCGATGGAACATCCAACCTTGGGTTCTGATCTCAAACTATTTCTCACAAATTTGACTTTTGAAGTCACCCCACCATGACCTATGTAGGAGACCTCCTTAAACCTGTCGTTGCCTAGAAACACTTCTTCAAATGAGAATAATAACAATGGAGAATAAAACCCCACAAAATAGATCTCTTAGACAAAATCTATCAACAACCCATTGGGCACTCGTTTGTGAATCATCCTTTTGGTGGTGGCGATGGCAACAATAGTAGCACAAAATGTCCCATGTCATCACCAATGATTGTTTGATGACAATGTAAACATGGAAAACAAGAAACCTATCAAAAAGAGAATCAAAAGAACAAGAAGTTACAACTTCAAGAACTAAAGAAGAATATCATTTGGCAACATACGCAAAATTGTAGTGAGGTTTGTGGGTTCTCTTACTCATCGGGATCTTGCTTCATTTCCTCAAAGATGCCATACACCTCACTAGGATTTTCATCTGTTGCTCAATGTTTCTCTCCTTCATTTCTTGAAGTTGTAACTTTTTGTTCCATTGGTTCTACTGTCAATAGGTTTGCTCTTTTCCACGCACTCCTTCGCAACTTTTTTTTCTATGTTTCCATTGTCATCAAACAAGCATTAATGATGACATGCAGGAAATATTATGCTACTACTATTGCCATCAACAACACCAGAAGGAGGATTCACAAACAACTAACACACTCCATCACATAGCCATCCATCAATGGAGCATCCAACATTGGATTCTCATCTTAAAATATTTCTCACAAATTTGAATTTTGAAGCCACCCCACCATGACCTCCGTAGGAGACCTCCTTAAACCTTTCATTGCCTGGAAACACTTCTTCAAATGAGAATAATAACAATGGAGAATGAAAACCCACAAAACAGAGTTTTGAAACAAAATCTATCAACAACCCACTTGTTACTCGTTTGTGAATCCTCCTTTTGGTGGTGGCGATGGCAAAAATAGTAGCACAAAATGTCCCATGTTATCACCAATGCTTGTTTGATGATAGTTTGAATGTAGAAGAAAGGGAGTCAAAAGAGCGCGGTGGAAAACAAGAATCCTATCGACAAGGGAATCAAAAGAACAAGAAGTTACAACTTCAAGAACTAAAGAAGATTAGCATTGAGCAGCATACGCAAAATTGTAGTGAGGTTTATGGGTTCTATTACTCATCGGTGTCTTGCTTCATTTCCTCAGAGATGCCATACACCTCACTAGGATTTTGCGTCTGTTTCTCAATGTTTATTTGCTTCATTTCTTGAAGTTACAACTTTTTGTTCCATTGATTCTCTTGTCAATAGGCTTGTTCTTTTCCACTGCACTCCTTCGCCAAAATTTTTGCTATGTTTCCATCTTCATCAAACAAGCGTTAACGATGACACGTGGGACATGTTATGCTACTATTGTTGCCATAAATAACACCAAAAGGAGGATTCACAAAGGACTAACCCACTCCATCACATAGCCATCCATCAATGGAACATCCAACCTTTGTTTCTCATCTCAAAATATTTCTCACAAATTTGAATTTTGAAGTCACCCCACCACGCCCCCTGTAGGAGACCTCCTTAAACCTGTCATTGCCTAGAAATACCTCTTCAAATGAGAAAAATAACAATGGAGAATGAAACCCCACAAAACAGAGCTCTGAAACAAAATCTATCAACAACCTACTGGTTACTCATTTGTGAATCCTCCTTTTGGTGGTGGCGATGGAAACAATATTAGCACAAAATGTCCCATGTCATCGCCAATGCTTGTTTGATGACAATGTAAATGTGGAAGAAAGGGAGGTGAAAGAGTGCAGTGGAAAACGAGAAACGTATCAACAAGAGAATCGAAAGAATAAGAAGTTACAACTTCAAGAACTAAAGAAGATTAACATTGAGCAACATACACAAAATCGTAGTGAGGTTTGTGGGTTCTCTTACTCATTAGTGTCTTGTTTCGCTTCCTCAGAGATTCCATACACCTCACTAGGATTTTGCATCTGTTGCTCAATGTTGCTCTGCTTCATTTCTTGAAGTTGTAACTTTTTTTTCCACTGATTCTCTTGTCAATAGGTTTGTTCTTTTCCACTACACTCCTTCGGCAACCTTTTTTCTATGTTTCCATTATCATCAAACAAGAATTAATGATAACATGTGGGACATGTTATGCTACTATTTTTGCCATCAACACCACCAGAAGGAGGATTCACAAACAACTAACCCACTCCATCACATAGCCATCCATCGATGGAACATCCAACATTGGATTCTCATCTCAAAATATTTCTCACAAATTTGAATTTTGAAGTCAGCCAACAATGCCCTTTGTAGGAGACCTCCTTAAACCTATCATTGCCTGGAAACACTTCTTCAAATGAGAATAATCAATGAAGAATGAAACCTCACAAAAAAGTGCTCTGAAACAAAATCTATCATCCACCCATTGTTTACTATTTTGTGAATCCTCCTTTTGGTGGTGTCGATGGCAACAATATTAGCACAAAATGTCCCATGTCATCGCCAATGCTTGTTTGATGACAATGTAAACGTAGAAGAAATGGAGGCGAAAGAGTGTGTTGGAAAACAAGAAACCTATCAACAAGAGAATCAAATGAACAAGAAATTACAACTTCAAGAACTAAATAATATTAGCATTGAGCAACTTATTCAAAATTGTAGTGAGGTTTGTGGGTTCTCTTACTCATCAGTGTCTTGCTTCGTTTCCTCTAAGATGCCATACACATCACTAGGATTTTGCGTATGTTGCTCAATGTTGCTCTGATTCATTTCTTGAAACTGTAACTTTTTGTTCCATTGATTCTCTTGTCACTAGGTTTGTTCTTTTCCATCGCACTCCTTCGCCTCCCTTTTTTCTGTGTTTCCATTGTCATCAAACAAGCATTAAGTATGACATGTGGGACTTGCTATGCTACTATTGTTGCCATCAATACTGTCATGCGGAAAAAGTTTATCTTGCGGACAAAACCAACCTCCCTAGAAGCATAAGACTTTCTAGTGACAAACAAGACAATTAAGAGCAATCCTTCTCTAAACATGCATTTACCATACAAGAAATCAAGTGTTTAGATCCTACCTGTAGTCCAACGCTGTTGTAGTAGTCTAGCCTCGTTGATCAGGATGAGCTCCTCCTTCACTTCGAAACCTGCATTCACTAACAATCAAACGATTACATAGCACCTGAATATCTCATAAAATAAAACATATTCAACATATAGACCAAGGAGTATATGAAAAAACTCATTAATAACAAATTATTGAGAAGAATGGACTTATTTGTATTAATAGGAAA
>APFE031393995.1:56078-85249 GCA_000404065.3 Pinus taeda | reverse complement strand
ATTTATAATGTTCTAGAGGAAGTTAATCAGGTGCACCATCAATGGGATAAGCCCCTCTTTTGTATGGGGTAGCTCCTCTCTTGATGGGATTAGTTCCTCTTTCATAGGGATACATGAACCATCTGGAGGCGCTCAATACACGTCAAACAATCTTCTAGAATGCTCTAGAAATGACCACAAGTAACTTTTTTAAGATGAAACTCGCGCCTTTTGACCTTTACAGGAGTACGCACCCATCCCTTGACATACAGAGCGTACAAGTACGCAGGTATAATGAACTTGGGATGCGTACACGCAGGTAAGGTAGAGAGAACCTGCGTACCCAGAGATAAACATGTTTTTTAATGACTTTCTCTCTTTCTTGAAGTTTGACATGGAGAGCAGAGGTATAAGGCTTGCAAGGAGGATAGTATGACTGTTGATGGAGCCATACTAACTGCAAATAGTCATGGTGACAAATTTTAGTGTAATAGATTGCCCCTTAAAGTGCGAATCCTGTAATAGGTTAGGGTTTTATATCATCTAGGAAGGGTGAAGTACTTTATAATTTCAAGGATTATCTCGTGGAGAGCCCAGTTAGAACCTGCAATTTTCAACACAAAATACATGTATAAGATTATATCATCGCTGAGGTAGGCATTCCCATTCTCAGATCAAAAACTTTAACTAACAGACTAACTACTACTCTGATACATGAATGATTTCATAGTACATCATAATCATAGACTCATGTAGACACTGTATGGATGCAGCCATCTGTTTATAATTGGTCTACAATATAATGAATACAAAACTCCTCGCAGCTTGGATAGTGGAAACTAGATCCAGGGTCTTCATCTCTACTTCCCGAATTGGTACGATTCTAGCCATGCGAATAAATGAGTCGATGTCGAACATGGTAGAAACCACTTGATTACCAGTCAATGATGTAAACTGTTAACAAGCGTGAGAGAGAGACCACTAGTGATGTCAATGGTTCTCAAAGTACCCAGTACAATCCATGAGATGTGAATGAATGAGTCGATGTCGAACATTTCATGGAGTCCTTCGATCGAAAGTCAATGATGTAAACTGTCGTCAAAGGCGAGAAACCTGCCATTGATGCGTGCAGACTTCAATTCGAAAAAATTATTTCTGTCCAGGAATGAAGAATAACGTGGCTGAGTACTTGGCTCGGTGTTTAGAATGACAACAAATTAAAACAGAACATCAGCACCCAGCAGAATTGTTGCAACCATTACCTATTCCAGAATGGAAATGGGAAACCATTTCCATGGACTTTATCACTAGATTACCTAAGACAAAAGAGGAACAACGATTCCATTATGGTGGTAGTGGACAAGTTAAGTAAAGCTGCACATTTCATACCTGTGCAATCTACGTACAAGGCTGCACAGATTGCTCATATTTTTATGCAGAATGTGTTCAAGTTACATGGGCTTCCAAAAACAATAATTTCATATCGTGATGTGAAATTCACATCAGCCTTTTGGAGGATGTGGTTTGCTGAATTGGGAACTCAGCTGAACTTCAGTACAGCATATCATCCCCAAACTGACGGACAGGCGGAATGGGTAAACCAAGTAGTTGAGGATATGTTAAGGGCTTACGTAATGCAACAACCTATGCTGTGGGAAGAATATCTACACTTGGTAGAATTCACGTATAACAATGGGTATCATACCTTGACACAACTGAGTCCTTTCGAAGTTCTGTATGGCCGGAAATGTCGTACACCTTCGAGCTGGGGTGGACCAGAGGATAGGTTGAGTTTAGGGCCTGATATGCTTAAAGACATGGAAGACATGGTAAAAATGCTGCGTGCTAATTTGAAAGCTGCTCAAGACAGACAGAAAAATTTTGCGGATTGGAAAAGAAGATTTAAGGAATACCAAGTTGGAGACCATTTTTACATCAAAATTCAAGCCAAAAAGAGTACATTACAGTGGAGCGGGTGTGCCAAACTGGCACCCCGATACTGTGGACCTTTCCAAGTATTGGCAAGAGTCAGACCAGTGGCATACCAACTCGCCCTGCCAAGCCACATCCAGGTTCACAATGTTTTTCATGTATCAGTATTAAAAAAATATGTCTATGACTTTAGGCATGTGATCAGATGGCAGGATATTCAGGTGAGGATTTGTTGCGACAATAAAACTTGACGAAGGGATCCTTTTGTTTAAAAAAAAAAAACAAAAAAAACTAACTTAAAATGTTGCATGTTGCAGGTCGAACCGGAAGGAGAGGTCCTGGTCGAACCTCTGAGCATCCTCGACCGGAGAGAAGTGCAGCTGCGGAAACGAGTTATTACCCAAGTTAAGGTACAATGGCGACACTTTGGGCCTGAGGAGGCCACTTGGGAAGATGAAGCATTAATGATGAGGACCTATCCAGGACTGTTGTGGCTGAGAGACATCGAGACCATGTCCAGTCTCAGGGGGAGGAGATGTAATGACCCCGGTAATTCATAAAATAATTCTTCTGTTATTACCCTTAGAGGTAAAAACATTTGGACAAGGATTATTGTTTATTTTGTGTAATGAATTGGAAATGTTATTAATGCAGATTTTGAGCATGAATTAAAAATTACATTCAGTTACTTCTCGTAAGGAAGTTATTCTTTTTCTTGACAATGTTTAAAAAAAACAGTTGTCAACAAGAGAAGAAAAACCCTAACTGTTTTCTTCCTTCATTAGAAAATATGGGAAGGAGGGACCGGGCTGTTAGAGGAACATACAGAGAAAGAAAAGAAAACATGTTAAGTCTGGTAGGGATCAGATAACATGGCACAGGGTGTGCACTAAATTTGTTGAAGACAGTGGTCTGGCAAATACGCTTGGGGGGAGACTTGACTCTATTAATAAGTCTCATGGACGGGAGGATAGACAAGCAGAAATAAGTTTTCCTAAACCTGAAAGAGGTGCGAAAACGGTGAGAGCGGAAACACAAGTAAGTATGACTGTGGATTCCATCTTGTTCATAAAAGATTGTGTCATTAAGAAGCACCACAGTAGTGGTACTAGGTATATAAATAAACTGTTGTTAAAGAAAAGAAAAGACTTAGCAGTAGCCTGTATGAGAAACAGTTGTGGGTCCTGTTCATAATTAATAATGGTGAAACCCCAATTAGGCCTAGGGTAATTACAGGTGTTCGCTAGCCTCCGGTAACTCCTCAATATTCAGGAGGGAAACCTGGAAGGCTGCAAGCGATATCTGAAGAGGAGAAAATATTTATAAGGAGGTGACCACAGTGAAATGGGTCATAGTAAACTGTAAACAGAATAAAAATAATATTATAAACCCTTTTAGAGATAAGGTAAACAGATTGAGAGACCTGTGGTAGAGAAGGAATAGGGTAAAATTCTTCCGCAACCAGGTACGACAGGAAAATAAAACTGTAGTAAAATTTCTTTCCAGTTAAATAAATGCTTAACAGAAAATCGGGGTATAGCGTTACAGATAAAGCTAGGACAATGTCCTCATAATGTTGTAGAACCTCAATGAGATAAATATGGCTGAGCGGAAATATCTAAATAAATTGCAAGAACCTGAATATAATCATTATTCGGCGCATGCATACACAAGACATATTTTCATCAAGTATTAGATAGAACATTTAAAACCTGAAAGGTGACTTTATAATACTGTAGAAGACCAAATCAATTAATGAGTACAGTCATGACAGATACTCGAATGCCGAGTGAAAGAAATCCCAATAATGAAAAACCTTTAAACAAGAATCATTCTCATATGCCTTAATTCTATGCAATATGATATATATCTATATATCTATATATATATATAATAATATAATATATATATATATATATAAACATCGACCAAAGCAAATGTGCACAAAATATTAACAAAGAATAGTCGTGCAACTAATTGAATGAAAGGTTTTAAACAAAAGAGCTACCTCTATGCCGAGACCCATAAGGGCGAATCCATAGAACTTTCCTAGGGATTCAAGACCCGGGCTCGGGATTTATTCATTTGCAGTGAAAATCAAGAGCTCAAAAGGAAATATCAACCAAACTTATATTAACAAAAAGACTTTATACAAGAACATGAAAACGGGTTAGGACCCGGTTGGGGAGATATGACAAAGCCCTGTAACAAAACATACCATCGATACTCATAAATACTCGGCCAGTTAAACTGTTCAATTAGCCATTATTGAGTTATAATACATTCAATTACAATTCACCGGACTGGTGTCCGTAAATAAACAAAAATTACACAGTAGTCCAAACATCCGAGCTCTACGAGGATAGAAACCTCATTAAGGAAAGCTTATAGATGACTCTCTCAGCCGAGAATCAAATATGGCAACCTCCGAAACTACCATAATAACCTGTCAATAAAACGAATAGGGTTAAGTCGTGGAATCGGCATGCCGTGGAACCGTCATCCTGTTAATCATTGGCCGGGTGACATAAGGATCGATTGGACTCACCTGGGTGGTTGTTATATAAGAACCCAGACAGCTACCCTTCCACTTGCGGCATCGAATGATTCCAGACCTGCCAATGCACAGGGAAACTAGTTAGTCTCTCCCTGGTTACTGTAAACACATCTCAGGAATTCATAAGAGAACAAAAGAATAAGGTTACTTGTGTTGAAATCGAAACCCTATATTCGATATCGGGCAAAATGGACGAATAAATAAACCTTTGTATCAGCTTACCTCTGAACGGAAGAAGTAAACAAATAATCCTCTGTATCAGTTTACCTCTGAACGAAAGGAATAGATAAATAAATCTTTGCATCAGCTCGCTGTCAAAAAAAGAGGCAAACAACAAAATATAATAAACCTCTGTATAACTCACCCTGAACAGACGACAAGAACCAGTTTTGGTATCGGTTCACCCTCGAATAGCAGGGGCAAAGCAGAGCTCTGTAGCAGTTCATCTGCGGAGAAATTGCAACAGAACCATGGCCGAGAGAACTCTCTGGAGGCGAGCGCGCAACAAATGAAGTCTGAACCCTATGGACGGAGCCTTGTAAACTGGAAAAACGCTTACCATCGTTTGATGGATAAGATTGAATTCACATCGTCGATCTCTTCCAAAATCCTGAGGTTCGATTTTCCTTACAGGAGAGTTAAATGCCAACAGCAGTTCCCGGAAATTGCTAGCACAGAAGGAGTAAGTAGACCTCGAGGGAGATCCACCTGCCACGCCCTCGGGCAGTTGACATTAATATTTTTGGGAAAAATCAAACAATCGGTGTACCGCCAAGTTTAACTTAGTACGTAGCCTCCGCATGCCAAATCAAGGATACGTAGCCTCCGCATGCTAAATCAAGGGATAAACATAAAGCAGATTCGACCAAACATTTACCATATTATGTGGCATGATATTTGCACAGTGCTGCCTAATGTAAATATTAATCAAATTTTTTTATTTACCAGTATTTCGGTTAATAGGAGTTGTGACATTATTATTTTGTTTGAAGTGTTCAATATTACCCTAATATTTTTTTTTTTAATACTCGTTAAAAATATATATGAATCTCGGTTTCTATCACCGTCTTGAAATTACAATCAGTAAACAAGGTTTATTCCCATGAATCTCGAAAAGGAAACCATTTTTACAGTGTAGAGGTTGTAAATGGCATATTTTTGTGCCAAGACACGACATCTGAGGTGTTAGCTGTGTTGAGCAATGCCAAGTAGTTTTTTCGGAAAGTTAATAATCTGTTTTTTTTAAATTACTAGTTAAATCAAATTAAATATTTATAAATAATAAATATGTATAAATTTTGAATTAATTAAAAAATTAAAAATTAATTCATATTATTAAAACTAAAAAAATATAAAGTTGATGTGAAAATATTTAATTTTTGAAAAGTTAAAAAAAAAATATTTAGTCTTGAAAAAAAATAAAAAATAAAAAATAAAAAATATACGGATAAAAAATGGACATGTGTATAATGGATGTTAATTGCAATAAGAGGGTAAATCTCACATAAGCATGTAAAGTAAACACAAATGTAAATGTTTAACATGTATGGGGTAGATCTCACATAAATGTGTAAATGCAAATGCAAATGCAAATGTAAATGTAAACATTTAACATGCACTATTTAACATTTAACATTTTTAATCTAATGTCTACCCTATTTAGAAATCAATCTAATTATTATTATATATAAACACAATATAATTTTAAAATATAAAG
Organism: Pinus taeda; assembly: GCA_000404065.3. Classification (NCBI taxonomy): domain Eukaryota; kingdom Viridiplantae; phylum Streptophyta; class Pinopsida; order Pinales; family Pinaceae; genus Pinus; species Pinus taeda. The sequence continues at coordinate 79,064 of APFE031393995.1, read as the reverse complement.
AGGTTTATGAACACTAAAAAAATAGGCATGTTAAATAAATAAAAATATAATAAACTAGAGATATGGTAAATAAATAAAACCTCTTTTTATATTTAGTCCAAGATTCTTTTATATTTACGAAGACTTAAAAGAAATGTTTTATTTAGGTTAAACCTAGGGGCCAAATACCATTTTAATACCATGGGCTAAAGAATAGGTATGGTAAATTAATAAAAATATAAATAAGCGAGAGGTATGGTAAATAAAAATATATATTTTTATATTTATTCCATAATTCAATTTATTTGATGATGATGATGATAGTGGTTAACGTCCACTGAGACCAAATTTGTTTATCAGACTTATAATTTTCTTAGTTTTTAATTGTCTCACTCCTCGTCTTTCTTGGCGAGATTGATGTTGTAGCTTTCTTTTTTTTCTCTACGACCTTCCAACTTCTTTTATCTTGCATCTCCTTCATCTCTTCTCGTTATTGGGACATTGGTGTGTTAGCTTCACGAACTATTGTGTTCGTCCTCTTGAAGATAGTCGGAGAAGAAGTTTGGTCTAGGAGATCTGCTTTGCTATTAAATGAAGATTTATTTTGTGCGGTATTCGAATCCTCATAACTATTGATGCTCGAGGGGTTGTCGAGTTCACTTTTTTGTCGCTAGTGAGGCTTTCTCCCTGCTTGTCTTGAGAGTGGTTTCTTTTTGCCCGATTTCTTGTGATTCAGAGTTTTCTCTAGAGTATTTTTCTTTGATGACAGTGTAGTGTTCTTTTTGTGCTCCTTCCCACCATGTAGATCTGTGGTGGTTTTTTCTAGCAGAGTTTTTCTGGGAGGCTTTTGGGCAATTTTTGGTTAGATGGCCCGTCTCAAAGCAGGATCGACATCTGAAGATGACAATTTCATAATCGAGTTTCTAGTTCCACACATAGTCTTTACTTGTTAGGTTTATTTCAGCTGGGAATTCAGCGCTAAAGTCCATTTCCACACAGATGCGTGCATAGGTGGTTCTGGCATATTCCTCTGTTTCTGAGCACCTGCAGTAAAATTTCTCAATTGCATTTCCAATGGCTTTTAGCGAGGAGAGAATCCAGAGATGCAAGGGTAGGCTTGGCAATTTCACCCAAACTGGTGCTGAGGTTATGACTGTTGTTGAGGGATCAAATGATGGGTTCAATGGCTTCATGAATAGGCCTGAGTTTTCCCAAAACCAAGGGCCAGAATCTAGAATACATTGTCTGCTTTCAGGATTTTCAAAATCTACTAAAGAAACCCCTAGCATAGGGGTAGATATTAATTTCATTAGAATGACAGACTTCCATACCTTCGAGATCCAATTGTGGAGAGTTGTCAACCGCGGCCAAAAACTATTGAACCGGCAGATTAGGGCACTTTCAGAAAACTTCAAAGCCTCATCGAGTGAGGCATAGACCACTTGGACAGTGGGAGCTGGGGCTTCACTAACAATATGGGCAGGAGCTTTCCCTCTAGAAGTGGACGGAACTAAGCCAACAATTATTTTTGCGAAGCTGGGAGTCATATTTGCCCGTAGAAAGTCGAGACCCAACCGCAGAGAAATAAGGTAGAAGATTAGATCTATATCTAGCTGCAGAAGATTAGATCTAGAACCCAGCTGCAAAGAAATAAGGTAGAAGATTAGATTTAGATCTAGATCTAGTCGCAGAAGATTAGATCTAGAACCCAACAGCAGAATCTCAGTAAGCCTTTTAATCTGCAAGAAACCCTAGTAGGAAAACTCCTGCTTTTAGTACCGAGAATCAAATCCTACTCCAGATAAAAATAAATCACTAACTTTCGCTTCAAACAAAAAGAAAATATCACTCGATCTCGACTGCTTGTGCAAGACAACAATGAACCACTCAATCCAGAGATGCCCACGTAAAATAACAATGAACAAAAAAAATCAAAAAACAAGATCTTTGCATTCGAAACAAGATTGTTGCATTCAAAGACCTCCGAAGATTTTCCCATCCGTCTTGCTTAAACCACAACACCTCTTGCCATTAACGATTCTGTTAGGTTGCAAGCTTATACAGAAGTGGAGGAGGACTTGCTCACAAATGAATTGAAATCTATTTTCGCAGATCTGAGATTGGTGATCCTAGGAATGAGCCCCGCGGCGAATCAAATTCAAGCCCAGTCAACAGGAAAAATGAGACCTTACGAAGAGCACCACATAGAAGCGATCGCAAGAGGAACAAATGTTTCATTGAGGAATGGCATATGTTATGGAGAATGCCGAAAGAATAACGCTGCCAAAAAAAGAAGCTTATACAGAAGTGGAGGAGGACTTGCTCACAAATGAATTGAAATCTATTTTCGCAGATCTGAGATCGATGATCCTAGGAACGAGCCCTGTGGCGAACCCGATTCAAGCTCAGTCAACAGGAAAAATGAGACCTTACGAAGAACACCACATAGAAGCGATCGCAAGAGGAACAAATGTTACGTTGAGGAATGGCATACATTATGGAGAATGCCGAAAGAATAACGTTGCCAAAGAAAGAAAGCTACCAGAAAAATGACACTAAGATTTTTTCAGAGCTTCGTTTTCTTAATTGAATTTTCGTAGCTCTGAGATAAAATGAGACCTTAAGAAGAGCACCACATAGAAGCAGATCAAGAGCCTCGTTTTCTTAATCAAATTTTCGTAGCTCTGAGATAAAATGAGACCTTACGAAGAGCACCACATAGAAGCAGATCAAGAGCCAGATCAATTTACTAACACTAAAAAATGAGGTTTTGTTTAAGTGAAGCCTATGGGTCAAATACCATGGGCCAAATTATTATTACTGCCATGAAAAAAAAAGCATTATTAACCCTAATATTAATATTATTAAAAATAAAAATGGAGCAAGGTATTGACCCATGGTATTAAGAACCAATGGTATTGACCCATTGTATTCACGTGGAATGTAGCCTATTTAAAGGGGGAATTAAATGACCATAGATCCATCTTTACTCTGGATCTACTAAGCATCTAGAGCGATCAAATATCTTGTTATGCAAACTAGTTCGGTATGCCTCATTTCCTAATTGAAATAAGCGCTGTATTTAACCAGATCCCTTCATGTTCAGTGTTTGTGGAATGTATTTTTATTAAGACACCTTAATGTGTGGAATGTATTTTTATTAAGACACCTTAATGTAGCCAAATCTATTGAGGATTTTGCAGTTTGAGATCTTACATTTTGCCGAATCTGTTGAGAATTTTACACTTTGGGATTTTACATTTTGCTAGATCTATTGAGAATTTTGCAGTTTGGGATTTCACATTTTGCCAGATCTATTGAGAATTTTGCAGTTTGGGTTCTTACATTTTCGGACCCGGAACCCTGTTATAAGAAGCGGCCTAGTTGCCCCAAAAGTTGTTTCAAGGCGTCTGGTAAATGGGGGGCCAAGGGTGGCGGTGGTGGAGGATGCACCATTGACTGCAAGCACAAGTGCTGCGCTTACTGCCTGAAGAATAAGGAGGTCTATGGTTTTGGGTCTGTTTTTTTTCCACTATTAGATTAGCTAGTGCATATATTGTGGGTATGTTTTTTTCCACTATTAGATTAACTAGTTTATTCTGTAATGGAGTATGGATGAGCTTTTGATGGCTCTGTGGCGCTTTGAAGTTATGGCTCTGTGGTGCTTTGAAGTTATGTGAAGAATGGCCTTCAGTTCTGCCCAAGGGCGTTGTCATTCGTTTCTCTTGTATGAATGCCTGTTTCAATATAATCTGTATGGCGCTGGTGTGTTAAGTTGTTGACAGGATTATGGAAAATTTAATGTATGAAAATTAAAAATTTAGTCACAACTAAAAATTAGTCTACGAAAATTAGGTTAAATTTATCACCATTCTGTCCAATGCAATACAACCGAACGTGCTTAAAGCCACAAATAAAATTAATTAATAAAAAATAACCGTGTAAACTGAATTAATAAAAAAATTAGCCAATGAAATTTAGGCTAGTCGGTTGAAATTCATTTCCAGGTCTGGATTTTATCGCGGAACAAATAAAATTAATTAATAAAAAAATAACTGTATAAACTCAATTAATAAAAAATTAGCCAATGAAAATTAGGCTAGTCGGTTGAAATTCATTTCCAGGTCTGGATTTTATCGCGGAACAAATTCGTTGAAGTGAAACCATTTTTCAAATTATTATCCGGATATATTCGTTGAAGTGAAACCATTTTTCAAATTATTATCCGGATATATTCGTTGAAGTGAAACCATTTTTCGAATTATTGTGTTATTTTTTTGCTTGGTCAATTATTAGTTTGTTTTAACAAAAAAATCACATCTCTTTCCATTGGTTAACATTAAAAATTGATTTTTATTAATTTTTTATCATGTTTTAATATATTTATTTCAAATTCGATAGATTTACTTTTATTTTCCCAGGTTTCCATGTGTATTATAAAATTTTTGGTTAGTTGTACTATCAAATTTTTATGTACATAGCTAGTTTTAATTCACTATTTGACTTCCAATAATATCTTCATTTTTGAGTTCTCAATCACCTCTTTGATGCCATTGGTGAATGGCATAGTTGTGAGGAATCAAATTGGTGTAGTTCTCAATCACCTCTTCTTTGATGTCATTGGTGAATGTCACAGTTATGTGAGGAATCCAATTGGTGTAGCTTATTGATTTTACAATTTGAAAAATCAATGATCAATTTTTTTTTCTCGCTTTTTTGGCCATTTCATATATCTTTGATGAGCACACCCATCTCGCCCATACTTGCCATCTCTGCCAAAGGCTATCTCCAATTCCAGTCTGGGCGTAGTCTTCGTTTGACATTTTTATTGCCATGGTTATGATAAATGACCATCACATAGCCATCCATAGATGGAACATTCGGCCTTGGATTCACATCTCAAAAACTTTCTCACAAATTTGAACTTTGAAGTCACAACATCGTGCCCTTCGTAGGAGACCTCCTTAAATATTTCGTTGCTTGGAAGCTCTTCTTCAAATGAGAATAATAACAATGGAGAATGCAACCCCACAAAATAGATCTCTGAAACAAAATCTATCAACAACCCACTGGTTACTAGTTTGTGAATCCTCCTTTTTGTGGTGGTGATGGCAACAATAGTAGCACAAAATGTCCCATGTCATCGCCAATGCTTGTTTGATGACAGTGGAAACGTAGAAGAAAGGGAGGTGAAAGAGTGCGGTGAAAAACAACCTATCGACAACAGAATCAAAAGAAAAAAGAAGCTACAACCTCAAGAACTAAAGAAGATTAGCATTGAGCAACATACGCAAAATTATAGTGAGGTTTGTGGTTTCTTACTCATTGGTGTCTTGCTTTGTTTCCTCAAAGATGCCATACACCTCACTAGGATTTTGTGTTTGTTGCTCAATGTTTCTCTGCTTCATTTCTTGAAGTTGCAACTTTTTGTTCCATTGGTTTTCTTGTCAATAGGTTTGTTCTTTTCCACCGCACTCCTTCGCCTCCCTTTTCTCTATGTTTCCATTCTCATCAAACAAGCGTTAAAGATGACATGTGGGATATGTTATGCTACTATTGTTGCCATCAACACCACCAGAAGGAGGATTCATAAATGAATAACCCACTCCATCACATAACCATCCATCAATGGAACATCCGACCTTGGATTCTCATCTCAAAATCATTCTCACAAGTTTGAATTTTGAAGTCACCCCATCACGCCCTCCATAAGAGACATGCTTAAACCTGTCGTTGCTTGGAAACACTTCCTCAAATGAGAATAACAACAATGGAGAATGCAGCCCCACAAAATAGAGCTCTAAAACAAAATTTATCAACAACCCACTTGTTACTCGTTTGTGAATCCTCCTTTTGGTGGTGGCGATGGAAACAATAGTAGCACGAAATGTCCCATGACATCGCCAACGCTTGTTTGATGATAGTGGAAACATAAAAGAAAGGGAGGCGAAAGAGTGCTGTGGAAAACAAGAAACCTATCGACAAGAGAATCAAAAGAACAAGAAGTTACAACTTCAAGAACTAAAGAAGATTAGCATTGAGCAATATACGCGAAATTGTAGTGAGGTTTATCGGTTCTCTTACTCATCGGTGTCTTGCTCCGTTTCCTCAGAGATGCCATACACCTCACTAGGATTTTGCATCTGTTGCTCAATGTTGCTCTGCTTCATTTCTTGAAGTTGTAACTTTTTGTTCCATTGATTCTCTTGTCAATAGGTTTGTTCTTTTCCATTGCACTCCTTCGCAAACCTTTTTTCTATGTTTCCATTGTCATCAAACAAGTGTTAACGATGACATGTGGGACATCTTATGCTACTATTGTTGCCATAAGGAGGATAAACAAACGAGTAACCCACTCCATCACATAGCCATCCATTGATGGGACATCCAACCTTGGATTCTCATCTCAAAATCATTCTCACAAGTTTGAATTTTGAATTCACCCCATCACGCCCTTTGTAGGAGACCTCCTTAAACTTGTCGTTGCTTGGAAACACTTCTTCAAATGAGAATAATAACAATGGAGAATGCAAGCCTACAAAATAGAGCTCTGAAACAAAATCTATCAACAACCCACTCGTTACTCATTTGTGAATCCTCCTTTTGGTGGCGGCGATGGTAACAACGACAGCACCAAATGTCCCATGACATTGCCAATGCTTGTTTGATGATAGTGGAAACGTAGAAGAAAGGGAGTCGAAAGAATGCAATGGAAAACAAGAAACCTATCGACAAGAGAATCAAAAGAACAAGAAGTTACAACTTCAAGAACTAAAGAAGATTAGCATTGAGCAACATACTCAAAATTGTAGTCAGGTTTGTGGGTTTTGTTACTCATTGGTGTCTTGCTTCGTTTCCTCAGAGATGCCATACACCTCACAAGGATTTTGCATCTATTGCTCAATGTTGCTCTGCTTCATTTCTTGAAGTTGCAACTTTTCAGTCCATTGATTCTCTTGTCAATAGCTTTGTTCTTTTCCACCGCACTCCTTCGCCTCCATTTTTTCTATGTTTCCATTCTCATCAAACAAGCATTAACGATGACATGTGGGACATGTTATGCTACTATTGTTGCCATCAACAACACCAGAAGGAGGATTCACAAATGAGTAATCCACTCCATCACATAGCTATCCATCAATGGAACATCCGACCTTGGATTCTCATCTCAAAATCATTTTCACAAGTTTGAATTTTGAAGCCACCCCATCACACCCTCCATAGGAGACCTCCTTAAACTTGTCGTTGCCTAGAAACACTTCTTCAAATGAGAATAATAACAATGGAGAATGCAACCCCACAAAATAGAGTTCTAAAACAAAATTTGTCAACAACCCACTTGTTACTCGTTTGTGAATCCTCCTTTTGGTGGCGACGATGGAAACAATAGTAGCATGAAATGTCCCATGACATCGCCAACGCTTGCTTGATGATAGTGGAAACATAGAATAAAGGGAGGTGAAAGAGTGTGGTGGAAAACAAGAAACCTATTGATAAGAGAATCAAAAGAACAAGAAGTTACAACTTCAAGAACAAAAGAAGATTAGCATTGAGCAACATACGCAAAATTGTAGTGAGGTTTGTGGGTTCTCTTACTCATCGGGGTCTTGCTTCATTTCCTCAGAGATGCCATACACCTCACTAGGATTTTGCGTTTGTTGCTCAATGTTGCTCTGCTTCATTTCCTGAAGTTGTAACTTTTTGTTCCATTGATTCTCTTGTCAATAGGTTTGTTCTTTTCCACCGGACTCCTTCGCCAACCTTTTCTCTATGTTTCCATTGTCATCAAACAAGCGTTAAGTGTGACATATGGGACATGTTATGCTACTATTGTTGCCATCAACACCACCAAAAGGAGGATAAACAAAAGAGTAACCCACTCCATCACATAGCCATCCATCGATGGAACATCCAACCTTGGATTCTCATCTCAAAATCATTCTCACATGTTTGAATTTTGAATTCACCCCATCACGCCCTCCATAGGAGACCTCCTTAAACTTGTCGTTGCCTAGAAAAACTTCTTCAAATGAGAATAATAACAATGGAGAATGCAACCCTACAAAATAGAGCTCTAAAACAAAATCTATCAACAACCCACTCATTATTCATTTGTGAATCCTCCTTTTGGTGGAGGTGATGGAAACAATAGTAGCACCAAATGTCCCATGACATCGCCAATGCTTGTTTGATGATAGTGGAAACATAGAAGAAAGGGAGGCGAAAGAGTGCAGTGGAAAACAAGAAACCTATTGACAAGAGAATCAAAAGAACAAGAAGTTACAACTTCAAGAACTAAAGAAGATTAGCATTGAGCAACATACGCAAAATTGTAGTCAAGTTTGTGGGTTCTGTTACTCATTGGTGTCTTGCTTCATTTCCTCAAAGATGCCATACACCTCACTAGGATTTTGAGTCTGTTGCTCAATGTTGCTCTGCTTCATTTCTTGAAGTTGCAACTTTTTGGACCATTGATTCTCTTGTCAACTTTTTTGTTTTCCACCGCACTCCTTCGCGAACCTTTTTTCTATGTTTCCATTGTCATCAAACAAGTGTTAATGATGACATGTGGGACATGTTATGCTACTATTGTTGCCATCAACACCACCAGAAGGAGGATAATCAAACGAGTAACCCACTCCATCACATAGCCATCCATCGATGGAACATCCAACCTTGGATTCTCATCTCAAAATATTTCTCACACATTTGAATTTTTAAGTCACCCCATCACGCCCTCCGTAGGATACCTCCTTAAAATTGTCATTGCCTAGAAACACTTCTTCAAATGAGAATAATAACAATGGAGAATGCAACCCCACAAGACAGAGCTATAAAACAAAATCTAGCAACAACCCATTCGTTCGTTTGTGAATCCTCGTTTTGGTGGTTGTGATGGAAACAATAGTGGCACAAAATGTCCCATGTCATCGCCAATGCTTGTTTGATGATAGTCAAAACATAGAAGAAAGGGAGGTGAAATAGTGTAGTGGAAAACAAAAAACCTATTGACAAAAGAATCAAAAGAACGAGAAGTTACAACTTCAAGAACTAAAGAAGATTACCATTGAGCAACATAAGCAAAATTGTATTGACGTTTGTGGGTTCTCTTACTCATCGATATCTTGCTTCGTTTCCTCAGAGATTCCATACACCTCACTAGGATTTTCATTTGTTTCTCAATGTTGCTCTGCTTCATTTCTTGAAATTGTAACTTCTTGTTCCATTCATTCTCTTGTCAATAGGTTTGTTCTTTTCCACCGCACTCCTTTACCTCCATTTTTTCCATGTTTCCATTCTCATCAAACAAGCGTTAACGATGACATGTGGGACATGTTACACTACTATTGTTGCCATAAACAACACACTAGAAGGAGGATTCACAAACGAGTAACCCACTCCATCACATAGCCATCCATCAATGGGACATCCGACCTTGGATTCTCATTTCAAAATCATTCTCACAAGTTTGAATTTTGAAGTCACCCCATCACGCCCTCTGTAGGAGACCTCCTTAAACATGTCGTTGCTTGGAAAATCTTCTTCAAATGACAATAATAACAATGGAGAATACAACCCCACAAAACAAAGCTCTAGGAAAAAATATATCAACAACCCACTCGTTACTTGTTTGTGAATCCTCCTTTTTGTGGCGGTGATGCAAATAATAGTAGCACAAAATTTCCTATGTCATCACCAATGCTTGTTTGATGATAGTAGAAACGTAGAATAAAGGGAGGCGAAAGAGTGCAGCGGAAAACAAGAAACCTATCGACAAGAGAATCAAAAGAACAAGAAGTTACAACTTCAAGAACTAAAGAAGATTAGCATTGAGCAGCATAAGAAAAATTATAGTGAGGTTTGTGGGTTCTCTTACTCATCGATATCTTGCTTCGTTTCCTCAGAGATGCCATACACCTCACTAGGATTTTCATCTGTTTCTCAATGTTGCTCTGCTTCATTTCTTGAAATTGTAACTTCTTGTTCCATTAATTATCTTGTCAATAGGTTTGTTCTTTTCTACCGCAATCCTTCGCTAACCTTTTTTCTATGTTTCCATTGTCGTCAAACAAGCGTTAATGATGACATGTGGGACATGTTATGCTACTATTATTGCCATCAACACCACCAGAAGGAGGATTCAAAAACGCCTAAAGCACCCCATCACCTAGCCATCCATCGATGGAGCATCCAACCTTGGATTCTTCTCTCAAAATATTTCTCACAAATTTGAATTTTGAAGTCACCGCACCAAACCCTCTGTAGGAGACCTCCTTAAACCTATCTTTGCCTATAAACACTTCTTCAAATGAGAATAATAACAATGGAGAATAAAACCCCACAAAGCAGAGCACTCGTTTGTGAATCGTCCTTGTGGTGGTGGCGATGGCAACAATAGTAGCACAAAATGTCCCATGTCATCGCCAATGCTTGTTTGATGACAATGTAAACATGGAAAACAAGAAACCTATGGACAAGAGAATCAAAAGAACAAGAAGTTACAACTTCAAGACCTAAAGAAGATTATCATTGAGCAACATACGCAAAATTGTAGTGAGGTTTGTGGGTTCTCTTACTCATCGGGATCTTGCTTCATTTCCTCATAGATGCCATACACCTCACTAGGATTTTCGTCTGTTGCTCAATGTTTCTCTCCTTCATTTCTTGAAGTTGTAACTTTTTGTTCCATTGATTCTACTGTCAATAGGTTTGCTCTTTTCCACGCACTCCTTCGCAACTTTTTTTCTATGTTTCCATTGTCATCAAACAAGCATTAATGATGACATGTGGGAAATATTATGCTACGACTATTGCCATCAACAAGACCAGAAGGAGGATTCACAAACAACTAACACACTCCATCACATAGCCATCCATAAATGGAACATCCAACATTGGATTCTCATCTCAAAATATTTCTCACAAATTTGAATTTTGAAGCCACCCCACCACGACCTCCGTAGGAGACCTCCTTAAACCTTTCATTGCCTAGAAACACTTCTTCAAATGAGAATAATAACAATGGAGAATGGAAACCCACAAAACAAAGCTTTGAAACAAAATCTATCAACAACCCACTGGTTACTCGTTTGTGAACCCTCCTTTTGGTGGTGGCAATGGCAACAATAGTAGCACAAAATGTCCCATGTTATCACCAATGCTTGTTTTATGACAGTTTGAATGTAGAAGAAAGGGAGTCAAAAGAGTGTGGTGGAAAACAAGAAACCTATCGATAAGAGAATCAAAAGAACAAGAAGCTACAACTTCAAGAACTAAAGAAGATTAGCTTTGAGCAACATACGCAAAATTGTAGTGAGGTTTGTGGGTTCTATTACTCATCGGTGTCTTGCTTCGTTTCCTCAGAGATGCCATACACCTCACTAGGATTTTGCGTCTGTTGCTCAATGTTTCTTTGCTTCATGTTACAACTTTTTGTTCCATTGATTCTCTTGTCAATAGGCTTGTTCTTTTCCACTGCACTCCTTCGCCAACATTTTTTCTATGTTTCCATCTTCATCAAACAAGCGTTAACGATGACATGTGGGACATGTTATGCTACTATTGTTGCCATCAATAACACCAAAAGGAGGATTCACAAAGGACTAACCCACTCCATCACATAGCCATCCATCAATGGAACATCCAACCTTTGTTTCTCATCTGAAAATATTTCTCACAAATTTGAATTTTGAAGTCACCCCACCACGCCCCCTGTAGGAGACCTCCTTAAACTTGTCGCTGCCTGGAAATACTTCTTCAAATGAGAAAAATAACAATGGAGAATGAAACCCCACAAAACAGAGCTCTGAAACAAAATCTATCAACAACCTACTAGTTACTCATTTGTGAATCCTCCTTTTGGTGGTGGCGATGGAAACAATAGTAGCACAAAATGTCCCATGTCATCGCCAATGCTTGTTTGATGACAATGTAAATGTGGAAGAAAGGGAGGTGAAAGAGTGCAGTGGCAAATGAGAAACCTATCAACAAGAGAATCAAAAGAACAAGAAGTTACAACTTCAAGAACTAAAGAATATTAACATTGAGCAACATACGCAAAATTGTAGTGAGGTTTGTGGGTTCTCTTACTCATCAGTGTCTTGTTTCGCTTCCTAATAGATTCCATATACCTCACTAGGATTTTGCATCTATTGCTCAATGTTTCTTTGCTTCATTTCTTGAATTTGTAACATTTTTTTCCACTCATTCTCTTGTCAATAGGTTTGTTCTTTTCCACCGCACTCCTTCGCCAACCTTTTTTCTATGTTTCCATTGTCATCAAACAAGAATTAACGATAACATGTGGGACATGTTATGCTACTATTTTTGCCATCAACACCACCAGAAGGAGGATTCACAAACAACTAACCCACTCCATAACATAGCCATCCGTCGATGGAACATCCAACATTGGATTCTCATCTCAAAATATATCTCACAAATTTGAATTTTGAAGTCACCCCACCACGCCCTCCATAGGAGACCTCCTTAAACCTTTCATTGCCTAGACACACTTCTTCAAATGAGAATAATAACAATGGAGAATGAAACCCTGCAAAATAGAGCTCTGAAACAAAATCTATCAACAACCCACTGGTTACTCGTTTGTGAATCCTCTGTTTTTGGTGGTGGTGCTGGAAACAATAATAGCACAAAATTTCCCATGTTATCACCAATGCTTGTTTGATGATAGTGGAAACATAGAAGAAAGGGAAGCGAAAGAGTGCGGTGGAAAACAAGAAACCTATCGACAAGAGAATCAAAAGAACAAGAAGTTATAACTTCAAGAACTAAGGAAGATTAGCATTGAGCAACATACACAAAATTGTAGTGAGGTTTGTGGTTCTCTTACTCAACGGTGTCTTGCTTCGTTTCCTCAGAGATGCGAAACCCCTCACTAGGATTTTGTGTATGTTCCTCAATGTTGCTCTGCTTCATTTCTTGAAGTTTTAACCTTTTGTTCCATTGATTCTCTTGTTAATAGGTTTGTTCTTTTCCACCGCAATCCTTCGACAATCTTTTTTCTATGTTTCCATTGTCATCAAACAAGAATTAACGATGACATGTGGGAAATGTTATGCTACTATTGTTTCCATCAACACCAACAAAAGGAGGATTCACAAATGACTAACCCACTCCATCATACAACCATCCATTGATGGAACATCCAACCTTGGATTCTCATCTCAAAATATTTCTCGCAAATTTGAATTTTGAAGACACCCCACCACGCCCACTGTCGGAGTCCTCCTTAAACCTATCATTGCCTGGATACACTTCTTCAAATGAGAATAATAACAATGGAGAATGAAACCCCACAAAACAGAGCTCTAAAACAAAATCTATCAACAACCCACTAGTTACTCGTTTGTGAATCCTCCTTTTGGTGGTGGCGATGGCAACAATAGTAGCACAAAATGTCCCATGTTATTGCCAATGCTTGTTTGATGAAAATGTAAATGTAGAAGAAAGCGAGGCGAAATAGTGTGGTGGAAAACAAGAAACCTATCGACAAGAGAATCAAAATAACAAGAAGTTACAAATATAAGAATTAAATATGATTAGCATTGAGCATCATACGCAAAATTGTAGTGAGGTTTGTGGGTTCTCTTACTCACCATTCTCTTGCCTCATTTTCTCAAAGATTCCATACACCTCACTAGGATTTTGAGTCTATTGCTTAATGTTTCTCTGCTTCATTTATTGAAGTTGCAACTTTTTGTTCCATTGATTCTCTTGTAAATAGGTTTGTTCTTTTCCACCGCACTCCTTCGCCTCTCTTTTTTCTATGTTTCCATTGTCATCAAACAAGCATTAACGATGACATGTGGGACATGTTATGCTACTATTTTTGCCATCAACACCACCAGAAGGAGGATTCATAAACAAGTAACCCACTCCATCACATAGCCATCCATCAATGGGACATCCGACCTTGGATTCTCATCTCAAAACCATTCTCACAAATTTGAATTTTGAATTCACCCCATCACGCCCTCCGTAGGAGACCTCCTTAAACCTATCGTTGTGAGGAAACAATTCTTCAAATGAGAATAATAACAATGGAGAAAGCAACCCCACAAAATATACCTCTAAAAAAAAAATCCATCAATGACCCACTCGTTACTCATTTGTGAATCCTCCTTTTGGTGGCGGCAATGGAAACAATAGTAGCACAAAATGTCCCAGGTCATCACCAATGCTTGTCTGATGATGGTGAAACATAGAAGAAAGGGAGGTGAAAGAGTGCAGTGGAAAACAAGAAACCTATCGACAAGAGAATCAAAAGAACAAGAAGTTACAACTTCAAGAACTAAGGAAGATTAGCATTGATCAACATACACAAAATTGTAGTGAGGTTTGTGGGTTCTCTTACTCATCGGTGTCTTGCTTAGTTTCCTTAGAGATGCCATACACCTCACTAGGATTTTGCGTCTGTTGCTCAATGTTGCTCTACTTCATTTCTTGAAGTTGCAATCTTTTGTTCCATTGATTCTCTTGTCAATAGGTTTGTTCTTTTTCACCGCACTCCTTCGCCAACCTTTTTTCTATGTTTCCATTGTCATAAAGCAAGTGTTAACAATGACATGGGGGACATGTTATTCTACTATTTTTGCAATCAACACCACCAAAAGGAGGATTCAAAAATGAATAACCCACTCCATCACATAGCCATCCATCGATGGAACATCCAACCTTGGATTATGATCTCAAAATATTTCTCACAAATTTGACTTTTGAAGTCACCCCACCATGACCTATGTTGGAGACCTCCTTAAACCTGTCGTTGCCTAGAAACACTTCTTCAAATGAGAAGAATAACAATGGAGAATGAAACGCCACATAACAGAGCTCTTAGACAAAATCTATGAACAACCCATTGGGCACTCGTTTGTGAATCGTCCTTGTGGTGGTGGCGATGGCAACAATAGTAGCACAAAATGTCCCATGTCATCGCCAATGCTTGTTTGATGACAATGTAAACATGGAAAACAAGAAACCTATGGACAAGAGAATCAAAAGAACAAGAAGTTACAACTTCAAGAACTAAAGAAGATTATCATTGAGCAACATACGCAAAATTATAGTGAGGTTTGTGGGTTCTCTTACTCATTGGGATCTTGCTTCATTTCCTCAGAGATGCCATACACCTCACTAGGATTTTCGTCTGTTGCTCAATGTTTCTCTCCTTCATTTCTTGAAGTTGTAATTTTTTGTTCGATTGATTCTACTGTCAATAGGTTTTCTCTTTTCCACGCACTCCTTCACAACTTTTTTCTATGTTTCCATTGTCATCAAACAAGCATTAATGATGACATGTGGGAAATATTATGCTACTACTATTGCCATCAACAACACCAGAAGGAGGATTCACAAACAACTAACACACTCCATCACATAGCCATCCATCAATGGAACATCCAACATTGGATTCTCATCTCAAAATATTTCTCACAAATTTGAATTTTGAAGCCACCCCACCACGACCTCCGTAGGAGACCTCCTTAAACCTTTCATTGCCTAGAAACACTTCTTCAAATGAGAATAATAACAATGGAGAATGAAAACCCACAAAACAGAGCTTTGAAACAAAATCTATCAACAACCCACTGGTTACTCGTTTGTGAATCCTCCTTTTGGTGGTGGCAATGGCAACAATAGTATCACAAAATGTCCCATGTTATCACCAATGCTTGTTTGATGACAGTTTGAACGTAGAAGAAAGGGAGTCAAAAGAGTGTGGTGGAAAACAAGAAACCTATCGATAAGAGAATCAAAAGAACAAGAAGCTACAACTTCAAGAACTAAAGAAGATTAGCTTTGAGCAACATACGCAAAATTGTAGTGAGGTTTGTGGGTTCTATTACTCATCGGTGTCTTGCTATGTTTCCTCAGAGATGCCATACACCTCACTAGGATTTTGCGTCTGTTGCTCAATGTTTCTTTGCTTCAAGTTACAACTTTTTGTTCCATTGATTCTCTTGTCAATAGGCTTGTTCTTTTCCACTGCACTCCTTCGCCAACATTTTTGCTATGTTTCCATCTTCATCAAACAAGCATTAACGATAACATGTGGGACATGTTATGCTACTATTGTTGCCATCAATAACACCAAAAGGAGGATTCACAAAGGACTAACCCACTCCATCACATAGCCATCCATCAATGGAACATCCAACCTTTGTTTCTCATCTGAAAATATTTCTCACAAATTTGAATTTTGAAGTCACCCCACCACGCCCCCTGTAGGAGACCTCCTTAAACCTGTCGCTGCCTGGAAATACTTCTTCAAATGAGAAAAACAACAATGGAGAATGAAACCCCACAAAACAGAGCTCTGAAAAAAAGTCTATCAACAACCTACTGGTTACTCATTTGTGAATCCTCCTTTTGGTGGTGGCGCTGGAAACAATAGTAGCACAAAATGTCCCATGTCATCGCCAATGCTTGTTTGATGACAATGTAAATGTGGAAGAAAGGGAGGTGAAAGAGTGCAGTGGAAAACGAGAAACCTATCAACAAGAGAATCGAAAGAACAAGAAGTTACAACTTCAAGAACTAAAGAAGATTAACATTGAGCAACATACGCAAAATTGTAGTGAGGTTTGTGGGTTCTCTTACTCATCAGTGTCTTGTTTCGCTTCCTCAGAGATTCCATACACCTCACTAGGATTTTGCTTCTGTTGCTCAATGTTTCTTTACTTCCACTGATTCTCTTGTCAATAGGTTTGTTCTTTTCCACCGCACTCCTTCGCCAACATTTTTTCTATGTTTCCATTGTCATCAAACAAGAATTAACGATAACATGTGGGACATGTTATGCTACTATTTTTTCCATCAACACCACCAGAAGGAGGATTCACAAACAACTAACCCACTCCATCACATAGCCATCCGTCGATGGAACATCCAACATTGGATTCTCATCTCAAAATATATCTCACAAATTTGAATTTTGAAGTCACCCCACCACGCCCTCCATAGGAGACCTCCTTAAACTTTTCATTGCCTAGACACACTTCTTTAAATGAGAATAATAACAATGAAGAATGAAACCCTGCAAAATAGAGCTCTGAAACAAAATCTATCAACAACCCACTGGTTACTCGTTTGTGAATCCTCTGTTTGGTGGTGGTGCTGGAAACAATAATAGCACAAAATTTCCCATGTTATCACCAATTCTTGTTTGATGACAGTGTAAATGTAGAAGAAAGGGAGGCAAAAGAGTGCGGTGGAAAATAAGAAACCTATCGACAAGAGAATCAAAATAACAAGAAGTTACAACTTCAAGAAATAAAGAAGATTAGCATTGAGCAACATTGTGGGTTCTCTTACTCATCGTTGTCTTGCTTCGTTTCCTCAGAGATGCCATACACCTCACTAGGATTTTGCATCTGTTGCTCAATGTTACTATTCTTCATTTCTTGAAGTTGCAACTTTTTGTTCCATTGATTCTCTTGTCAATAGGTTTGTTCTTTTCCACTGTACTCTTTCGCCAACCTTTTCTCTATGTTTCCATTGTCATCAAATAAGTGTTAACGATGACATGTGGGACATGTTATGCTACTATTGTTTCCATCAACACCACCAGAAGGAGGATTCACAAATGACTAACCCACTCCATCACATAGCCATCCATCGATGCAACATCCAAACTTGGATTCTCATCTCAAAATATTTCTCACAAATTTGAATTTTGAAGTCAGCCAACAATGCCCTCTGTAGGAGACCTCCTTAAACCTGTCATTGCCTGGAAACACTTCTTCAAATGAGAATAATCAATGAAGAATGAAACCCCACAAAAAAGTGCTCTGAAACAAAATCTATCAACAACCCATTGTTTACTATTTTGTGAATCCTCCTTTTGGTGGTGTCGATGGCAACAATATGAGCACAAAATGTCCCATGTCATCGCCAATGCTTGTTTGATGACAATGTAAACGTAGAAGAAATGGAGGCAAAAGAGTGTGGTGGAAAACAAGAAACCTATCAACAAGAGAATCAAATGAACAAGAAATTACAACTTCAAGAACTAAAGAAGATTAACATTGAGCAACATATTCAAAATTGTAGTGAGGTTTGTGGGTTCTCTTACTCATCAGTGTCTTGCTTCGTTTCCTCTGAGATGCCATACACCTCACTAGGATTTTGCGTATGTTGCTCAATGTTGCTCTGCTTCATTTCTTGAAACTTTAACTTTTTGTTCCATTGATTTTCTTGTCACTAGGTTTGTTCTTTTCCACCGCACTCCTTCGCCTCCCTTTTTTCTATGTTTCCATTGTCATCAAACAAGCATTAAGTATGACATGTGGGACTTGCTATGCTACTATTGTTGCCATCAATACCACCAAAAGGAGGTTTCACAAACGACTAACCCACTCCATCACATAGCCATCCATCAATGGAACATCCAACCTTGGATTCACATCTCAAATGTTTCCATCAATACCACCAGAAGGAGGATTCACAATCGACTAACCCACTCCATCACATAGCCATCTAACGATGGAACATCCAACCTTGGATTCACATCTCAATTGTTTTCTCACAAATTTGAATTTTTAAGTCACCCCATCACGCCATCCATAGGATACCTCCTAAATCATGTTGTTCCCTCGAAGCACTTCTTCAAATGAGAATAATAACAATGGAGAATGTGACCCCAAAAAATAGAGCTCTGAAACAAAATCTATCAACAACCCATTGGTTACTCGTTTTTGAATCGTCCTCTTCGTGGTGGCAATGGCAACAATAGTACCACAACATGTCCCACATGTCATTGGTAATTCTTGTTTGATGACAGTGGAAACGTAAAAGAAAGGCAGGTGAAAGACTGCGGTGGAAAACAAGAAACCTATTGACAAGAGAATCAAAACAACAAGAAGTTACAACTTCAATAATTAAAGAAGATTAACATTGAGCAACATACGCAAAATTGTAGTGAGGTTTGTGGGTTCTCTTACTCATCAGTGTCTTGCTTTGGTTCCTTAGAGATTCTTTACACCTCACTAGGATTTTGTATCTGTTGCTTAATGTTGCTTTGCTTCATTTCTTGAAGTTGTAACTTTTTGTTCCATTGATTCTCTTGTCAGTAGGTTTGTTCTTTTCCACCACACTCCTTCGCCAACCTCTTTTCTATGTTTCCATCATCATCAAACAAGCATTAACGATGACATGTTGGACATGTTATGCTACTATTGTTGCCATCAACACCACCAGAAGGAGGATTCACAAATGACTAACCCACTCCATCACATATCCATCCATCGATGGAACATCCATTCTTGGATTCTCATCTCAAAATATTTCTCACAAATTTGAATTTTGAAGTATCCCCACCATGCTCTCCGTAGGAGACCTCCTTAAACCTTTCATTTCCTGGAAACACTTCCTCAAATGAGAATAATAACAATGGAGAATGAAACCCCATAAAACATAGCTCTGAAATAGAATCTATCAACAACCCACTGGTTACTCGTTTGTGAATCCTCCTTTTGGTTTTGGGGATGGAAACAATAGTAGCACAAAATGTCCCATGTTATCACAAATTCTTGTTTGATGACAGTGTAAATGTAGAAGAAATGGAGGCGAAAGAGTGCCATGGAAAACAAGAAACATATCGACAAGAGAATCAAAAGAACAAGAAGTTACAACTTCAAGAATTAAAGAAGATTAGCATTGAGCAACATACACAAAATTGTAGTGAGGTTTGTGGGTTCTCTTACTCATCGGTGTCTTGCTTCGTTTCTCCATAGATGCCATACACCTCACTAGGATTTTGCGTATGTTGCTCAATGTTTCTTTGCTTCATTTCTTGAAGTTGTAACTTTTTGTTCCATTGATTCTCTTGTCACTAGGTTTGTTCTTTTCCATCGCACTCCTTCGCCTCCCTTTTTTCTATGTTTCCATTGTCATCTTACAAGCATTAAAGATGACATGTGGGACTTGTTTGCTACTATTGGTACCATAAATACCACCAAAAGGAGGATTCACAAACAACTAACCCACTCCATCACATAGCCATCCATCGTTGGAACATCCAACCTTGGATTCACACCTCAAATGTTTTCTCACAAATTTGAATTTTGAAGTCACCCCATCACGTCGTCCATAGGATACCTCCTAAAACCTGTCATTCCCTTGAAGCTCTTCTTCAAATGAGAATAATAACAATGGAGAACGTGACCCCAAAAAATAGAACTCTGAAACAAAATCTATCAACAACCCACTGGTTACTTGCTTTTGAATTGTCCTCTTGGTGGTGGCTATGGCAAAAATAGTACCACAACATGTCCCACATGTCATCGGTAATGCTTGTTTGATGACAATGGAAACGTAGAAGAAAGGCAGGCGAAAGAGTGCGGTGGAAAACATGAAACTTATCGACAAGAGAATCAACATAACTAGAAGTTCCAACCTCAAGAAATGCAGGAGATTAGCATTGAGCTACATACGCAAATATTCTTCATTTTCTTGCTTCATGTGCTTAGAGGCACCATTCACCTCACTATAATTTTGCGTCTGTTGCACAATGCTGCTCTCCTTCATTTCTTGAAGCTATAACTTTTTGTTCCATTGATTCTCTTGTCAATTGGCTTGTTGTTTTCCATCGCACTCGTTCACTCCCTTTTTTCTACTTTTCCACTTTCATGAAACAAGCATTAGCCATGAAATGTGGGACATGCTGTGCTACTAATGTTTCTGTCAACACAACCAGAATGAGGATTCAAAAATGAGTAACCCACTCCATCACATAGCCATCCATCAATGGAACATCCATCCTTGGATTCACATCGCAAAAGATTTCTCACAAATTTTAATTTTCAAGTCACCCCATCGCATCCTCCATAGGAGACCTCCTTAAACTTGTTGTTTCCTTGATGCGCTTCTTCAAATGAGAATAATAACAATGGAGAATGCACCCCCACAAAACAGAAGTCTGAAACAAAATCTATCAACAACCCATTGGTTACTCATTTGTGAATCCTCCTTCAGGTGGTGGTGATGGCAACAATAATAGCACAACATGTCCCACATGTCCTCGCTAATGCTTGTTCGATGACAACAAAAACATAGAAGAAAGGTAGGCGAAATAGTGCAGTGGAAAACATGAAACCTATTGACAAAAGAATCGACATAACAAGAAGTTACAACTTCAAGAAACGAATTAGATTAGCATTGAGTAACATACGCAAAATTCTAGTAAGGTCTGTGGCCTCTCTTACTCATCGGTGTCTTCCTTCTTTTGCTCAAAGATGCCATACACCTCACTAGAATTTTGCTTATGTTGCCCAATGCTTCTCTCCTTCATTTCTTGAAGCTGTAATTTTTTCTTCCATTGATTCTCTGGTCAATTATTTTGTTGTTTTCCACTGCGCTCCTTCGCCTCCCTTTTTCTACACTTCCATTGTCATCAAACAAGCATTATCAATGACATGTGGGACATGTTGTGCTACTATTGTTGCAATAAACCCCACTAGAAGGAGGATTCACAAATGAGTAACCCACTTCATCAAATAGTCATCCATCGATGGAACATCTCACCTTGGATTCTCATCTCAAAAGCTTTCTCACAAATTTGAATTTTGAAGGCACCCCAGCATGCCATTCATAGGATACCTCCTTAAACATGTCATTTCCTAGAAACACTTCTTTAAATGAGAATAATAACAATGGAGAATGCAACCCCAAAAAATAGAGCTCTGAAACAAAATGTATCAACAACCCACTGGTTACTCATTTGTGAATCCTCCCTCTGGTGGTGGCGATGGAAAAAATAGTGGCACAACATGTCCCACATAATCACCAAGGCTTGTTTGGCGATGGTGGAAATGTATAAGAAAGGGAGGCGAAAGGGTGCAGTGGAATATAAGAAACCTATCAAAAACAAAATCAAAATAACAAGAAGTTACAACTTCAAGAAATGAAGTAGATTAGCATTGAGAAACATACGCAAAATTGTAGTGATGCGTGTGGCTTCTCTTACTCATTGGTGTCTTGCTTCGTTTGCTCAGAGATGCCATACACCTCACTAGGATTTTGTGTCTGTTGCTCAATTATGCTTGGCTTAATTTCTTGAAGTTGTAACTTTTTGTTCCATTGATTCTCTTATCAATAGGTTTTTTATTTTCCACCACACTCCTTCGCCTTCCTTTTTTCTACGTTTACATTATCATCAAACAAGCATTAACGATGACATGTGGGAAATGTTATGCTACTATTGTTGCCTTCAACACCATCAGAAGGAGGATTCACAAACAAGTATCCCACTCCATCGCATAGCCATCCATCAATGGAACATCCAACCTTGGATTCACATCTCAAAAGCTTTCTTACAAATTTTAATTTTGAAGTCACCCCATCACGCCCTCCATAGGAGACCTCCTTAAACATGTCATTTCCTAGAAGCACTTCTTCAAATGAGAATAATAACAATGGAGATGTGACCCCACAAAAAAGAGCTCTGAAACAAAATATATGAACAGTTCACTGGTTACTCGTTTTTGAATCCTCCTTCTGGTGGTGGCGATGGCAACAATAGTACCACAACATGTCCCATATTTCATAGATAATTGTTGTCTGATGACAATGGAAACGTAGAAGAAAGGGAGGCGAAAGAGTGTGGTGGAAAATGTTATCACAAAACCAGTACTGATGGCTGCTAATCAGTAAGACCTTATGTAACTGTTTCAGACCAGACTTTTAGCTAGGGATTAGCCTCCCTAACCTGAGAGGGCTCTCTCAAAACAAACTACGGATTTATCTTTAGACACAAAGAGGGCTAACTATTGAAATGAAAATTTAGTAAACATGCTGGTTGGATAGACAACATAACATCTCTTCCATTGGGCTTATGGAGTTAAACATCTTTCAGTAAACTATTAATTGTTCATTCATAGAAGCCAAGGCATGTAATGTTTAAACATTCAAGACATTCATCAAATAACCATCAACTCGTAAGTACACACAGGAAGTCTGAGCACTAGGTGAATTCAGAGTGATTGT
>APFE031393995.1:32356-51864 GCA_000404065.3 Pinus taeda | reverse complement strand
ACTTCTCACAAGTATCTCCACCTTTGTTACACACAATACAGCTCAGATCTGAATCAATCACTGGCTCAAATCTCCTTTGCTGCTTGCCTGCCTCCGCTGCTCAATACCTACTCAAAAACTGATGATAATTCCAAGGCAACCACGTATTTGCTTGGCAAAATCACGTGAGCACAAGCTACAATGTGGGAAAATACATGCAATCTCATTGGCATACTCAATCCCTTGATTGTGCAAGATCTGATGCACAACTATAGTCACAACTGATAGCAATCTGATTCTCTAACACCTGTCCCTGCTGAACTGAACATGCACTGACATGCAACTGAGTTAACTGATGTATTCATTAGTTGTATTATGAGTTAATAACTTGTGAATTAATTAATAACTAATTCACCCAACTCATCTCTAGTCTATTTGCCAGTTAGACTAAATACAACCAGTTTAACAAAGCTAAACTGAACACAACTCCATCAACTGCACCTCCAGTCCACTAAACTCAACTCACTTGAGTTCTAACTGAAGTCCTGCATGCAAATATTAGTCATCCCATAGGTAACCACGTATTTCCTTCTGGGATCTGCATGTACCACATCCGTAGCTCATCCTGAAGTGCTCCAAGAGAATAAGACAAAGTTTATAGTCTAAATATTATTATGAGCTAATAATATTTGACTGTTCTATATTTAGACTGAGCAGTCACTCCGCTGTGATCTAAAAATAGAAGTCCATCTATTTTTCCCAATTTGACCAATCATCCATAAACAACAACCTGCAATCCATAGATATGATCCATATGTCTAAAAATAGACATAGTCTAAAAAATAGACTTGCGCCAAAAATAGCCTGCGGGCCCACTTAGTGAAGGCGACTCTTTTCACTAAGCTCCATCATCTTGTTGCAATCTCAACAGACGGTTGATTTGGAGACCAGCAAATCAACATCAGTAGAACCATCACATCAACAAGTTGCATCGAAATAAAAGGAGAGGAAAGAAATCCCAGTCAAAGGGGTAGAAAAGATTCTCGCTTTCAATTTAGAGAATG
Source organism: Pinus taeda (assembly GCA_000404065.3). Taxonomy (NCBI): domain Eukaryota; kingdom Viridiplantae; phylum Streptophyta; class Pinopsida; order Pinales; family Pinaceae; genus Pinus; species Pinus taeda. The sequence goes on along the minus strand of APFE031393995.1, from coordinate 50,821 downwards.
AGATTTCTAAATTGAAGATATCCATCCCCTTGACTGAAATATTGAAGAACAACAGTTATAAAGGACAAGTATCTAAAATGTTGAATTTATACCCAATGTCCGACATGGTGAATGTCGAAGATGATCAACCTAAAATGACTTTTGGGCCAGCATCAAATGGTGAGTCTCCTGATAGTGATGTGCCACCTTTTTACATCAGTTTAAGGTTGCACGATTTTGTGTTACCTAATGCCATGTTCGATTCCGGAGCTTCTCACAGTCTCATGCCCAAGGCAATCACGGATAAGCTTGGTCTGGACATCACCCGGCAATATCATGATCTCTATTTGTTTGATTCCAGCAGAGTAAGATGTATAGGTCTCATCAAAGACTTGGTTGTGAGTTTGGATCAGCTCCCAATGAAGAATGTTTTGATGGATGTTGTGGTAGCAGACATTCCTCAAAGTTTTGGCATGCTTCTTTCCAAGTATTAGGTAGTGAAACTGAAAGGGACACTACAGCTATATTTCTCCTATTCAACGATTCCAGTGTTTGGACAAATGAGGAAATTGTATCAGTAACCAAAAATGAAGTACATGATCACAAGTAAGGAGAAACCAATAAATCATCCCATTAACTATGTACATACAGATTTAGAGTCTTTTGTTTTGTATTCAGATAGTTTAGATGATATAGACAGTCAGTTGGTAGAAGTAGATGATATTCTGGAAATAACAGAAAATTTCAAAGAAGTTTTGAAGAAAGAAGAACAAGAACAGCAGAACACCGTTGGGCAATCAGCTGAAAATAATGGATAGCAAGCAGACAATGCACAACAAACAGATTTCTAGCACTTGCAAGAGGAGGAAGAAGGTTTGTGGACCATGGATTTCGATGGAGCAGTGGGAAACGATGGCGCTGGAATTGGAATTTGGGTACGCAGTCCTTTCTCCGCCCCAAACAAATTCCCTAGTAACGTGTGGGTATTCTCTTACAAGTTGGCTTTTGAATGTTCAAATAATGAAGCTGAGTATGAAGCTCTGATTGCTGGTCTAAAGATTCTAATAAAGTTGAACGCTAAGAGGATTTCAGTATATGGCGACTCCGAATTAGTTATCAAGCAGGTCAGAGGCGAATATCAAGCAAAGCATCCCAGGATGCGGGCCTACCGTAATGCAGTCCTAGACATTTTGAAATTATTTTTAGAATACACCTTGACATGTGTGCCTCGTATACAAAATAGTATTGCTGATGCTCTTGCCAAGGTAGCAAGTAGTTTGAAGATCCCAATGAACTCTAGCAACAAATTCGAAATTCATGTCAAGCATCATCCAACCATTCCAGACAATCAGAGATATTGGCAAGTGTTCCAAGATGATGAGGAGATTGATGATTTTCTACAAAACAAAGGCAAGTTCAAAGAGACCTGAATTGATGAGGAAAATGACGATGGCAAAGGTAATGGTACAGATGAGATGTAGATCAATGAAATGGATGTGTTGCAGCTGAAGAATAATGTTATTCCCAAAGGCTTGATACCTCTAGAAGAACTCTTTGATCAAGATGATGTAGCCCGCAAGCCGAAATTGCAGCCAACAAAGAAGGGTGTGGAAGAAGTCAATATCGGGACAACTGCAAATCCTAAATTGATAAAATTGTCCAAAGCATTGCCACCAAAGATCAAGGACAAATATATCAGTTTGATGTCTTCATTTGCAAATGTGTTTGCTTGGGACTATTTCGACTTAAATATATATGACACCAATATAATTCAGCACACTATACCCATCAAGCCCAATCAAAAACCATTCAGACATAAGTTGAGAAGGATAAACCCAATGTTGCTGCCATCTATTGAAAAGGAGATCAACAGGTTGTACAAATCAGGGATCATTGTGCCAATCAGATTTTTAGATTGGATCTCTAACTTGGTGCCCGTAAGGAAGAAGACAGGTGAGATTCACATATGCATTGATTTCAGAAATCTCAACAAAGTTTCATTGAAGGACAACTATCCACTGCCCAAAATGGACCATATACTTCATCGAGTAGTGGGAGCATCTCGTGTGTCACTACTTGATGGTTATTCCGAATATAACCAAGTTTTTGTCCATGAGGATGACCGAGACAAGACAACGTTCACCACTCCATGGGGGACCTTTCATTACGCTAAAATGCCTTTCGGTTTGAAGAATGCGGGTGCCACATTTTAGCGGGCAATGGACTTGGCTTTTGCAAATGAGAAGGATGTCTTTTTGGTGGTGTATTTGGATGATTTGATGGTGTTTTCTAAATCTGATGAAGAGCACATGCACCATCTTAAAACGGTCTTCCTAAAGTGCAAAAAATATGGCTTGTCGCTGAACCTAGAGAAGAGTTTGTTTTCCATGGAAGAAGGAAAACTACTCAGGCACATTATCTCAAAAGATGGAATCCGTATTGACCCAGCACATGTGCAAGCAATTCAGCAAATCGATCTGCCCTGAAATAAAAAAGAGATACAATCGTTCAATGGTAAGATGAATTTCCTACACCGCTTTGTACCCAATATTGCTGAGCATCTAAGAGAGATGACAAACATGCTTAAGAAGGAAAACCAAGTGAAATGGATGGAAGAGGCTGTAAAATCTTTCAATTTGGTCAAATTGGCTCTTTCCTTAGCTCCAGTTCTAGTCATCCCGGACTACACTAAGGATTTCATATTGTTTTCATTTGCTTCGGAGCATACTATGGCAGCGGTGTTATTGCAGAAGAGAGATGATCATGAAAGACCCATTGCATTTTTCAGTAGAGCTATAAGAGACGCAGCTTTAAAGTACAAAATGATTGAGAAACAAGGCCTTGCACTTGTGAAGGCATTGAAAGATTTCCGGGTGTATATTCTACATTCTCACATTCTGGCCTATGTTCCTAATGCTCTTGTAAAAGATGTTTTAGTGTAGACCGATCTGGAAGGAAGAAGAGGAAAGTGGATTGCAGCCTTGCAGGAATATGATGTGGAAATAAATCCCACAAAGTTGGTGAAAGGACAGGGATTAGCGAAGCTAATGGCTAAATCAAACTACATGCCTTGGACATAAATCTGATCGCTGCTATGTTTGATGAAAATGAGGGAGAATCGTCAATTCAGGTATCGGAAATGTTTTCTCTTTCTCCATGGTATTCAAATATCATATATATGCTCAAAAATTTGTCACCACCGCCCGACATGACTAGAAACAAAGTGAGAACACTCAAGTTGAAGGCTGCCAAGTTTTGCATTCTTAATTCTGCACTGTATTGGAAATATCCCGGTGGCATCTTGTTAAATTGTTTGGTGGAAAAGGAAGCGAAGAAAGTCATGGGGGACTGCCACCAAGGAGACTGTGGTGGTCACCTTTTTCGGAAGTCAACAGCAAACAAAATTTTGAGAGCAGGGTACTATTGGCCGACATTGTTTGCTGATGTATATAAGATGGTCAAGCGCTGTTATAAGTGTCAGATTTTCAAAGGGAAGTGGAAGTTACAACCTCTACCACTCAAGCCCATAGAGGTGAGTGCCCCTTTTCAGCAATGGGGATTGGATTTCATTGGAGAAATTCATCCCGCTTCTTCCGGACAACATAGATGGATCCTCACAGCCACATATTACTTCACAAAATGGATTGAGGTGATTCCCACCAGACAAGCTACAGATGCGGTAATCATTTCATTCCTTGAAAATAACATCTTGTCTCGCTTTGGGTGTCCGAATAAGCTAATAACTGATAACGCAACAGCTTTCAAATAAAAAAGGATGGTAGATTTTTGTCATAAATATCACATCATTTTGGGTCACTCAACTACCTATCATCCGCAAGGAAATGGATTGGTGGAATCTTCAAACAAATCATTGGTCAACATAATCAAGAAGCTGCTGGAAATAAACAAGAAGAGCTGGCATAAGAGGTTGGTAATTGCGCTTTGGGAAGATTAGGTCAGTCAAAAGAAATCCATAGGTACGTCACCGTTTGAGCTTGTTTATGGAGTTGATATAGTATTTCCTACCTCTCTCGCTGCCTCGGTTGTCAAACTTCTTCAGGAGGCTGGCAGTGAAGAAGATCCCATGCAGAGAAGGTTCAACCAAATGGTCCACTTGCAGTAGACCAGAGAAGAAGTTTTCAAGAACACATCCAAATTGCAGGAGAAAATCAAGAAAATTTATGACAGAAAGGCAAAGGTGGACAAATTTCAGGTGGATGATGTGGTGCTAAAGTGGGATGCAAGGAATGAGGAGAAAGGCAAGCACGGTAAGTTTGAGAACCTCTGGAAAGGACCTTTCAAGATTGCAGCATATCGGGGGTAGAATGCCTTCATTCTGAAGGAAATAAACGGAGAAGATTGTCTAGGAGGGCGAATCAATGGTCGGCTGCTCAAGAGGTACCATTTCTAAATTGTTAACGCTGCTTCCACTATCACTGTAAATACTATTTTATTTCAGTTTAGTTAGAGTTGGTCAAGTTAGCCTCTAAGTCATGTCAATGTCCAGTTTGAGTCAGTTTTTTGGTCATTTCTGTTTCATAAATGAGTCAGATTCCTGTATTATTTATTGAAATGATGACTCCATAGCCCAATGGATGAAGGCACTGTCTAGCTCCTCCAGAGATCTGTTGTCCTTGGCACCTCCAAGGAGCTACCATCCCCCATTGGAGCCAATGTTAGAGTTGGTCTGGTCAGTCCTCCGTCAGAGATCAAAACTCTTTATGCATTTCATTTTTAGGTGTCCCGCTCCATTCACCCAGTTGCATTCCGCTAGGGGCATGCCATAATCTGATGGAGAAGGTCATGCTAGTCAGTCCCCTTCATGTCTGGCTCCTGCTGGCTCATTTCTTTTGTCAATAGTCATCAAAGCCCATTACAGTCAAGGTTTGGTCCTTTAAAGGACAAAAGTCGTTTCAATGTCTAGGTCAAGGGATTCATCAATTTTGTCTTTAAAAATGTCCAGTAAAGCCATGCAGGCCAGAGTGAGGCCCTTACACAGTCATGGTTCATAGAGCTTCATCATGTAGATAGACTTCGACTCTTCTTCAAAACTCTGTTTTGAATAAAAGTCAAACAGTGTTATTTATGACAAAAATTTCAAAAAAGTCGTCAGTTGATTTCTTTAAACGTAGTCATGGTTTCCATGGCCAAATGTCCTGTCATGCAATCCCTGCAAAGAGTGCCAAAAATTTCATCATTTGAGCTAAAATTTCAAAGGGAACGTGAAAATCAGTGTGTTTTAAAGTCAATGAAAAAGTGCCAAACACAACATTAGAAAAATGGGTTTTTAAGGAAGCAAAATTTAAACCCATCTCTTCCAAGGCTATATATACATGTTTTCATCCAAATCAAAGGCATTGTGCTATTACAAGCCTTGGAGAAACATTACAAAGGTGTGAGTGTGCAATTGTGAGTGTTTGAGTGAGTTGGAGGCGGTTTTAGAGGGCGCGACGCATATACCCAGGAGCGCAGTGCACACAGATCTTGCCCGCAGTTCAATTTTTCTAAAGGTGCGGTGCATACCCAGGGCGCGGTGCACTAGGCTTTACGCGTGGCACAAACAGACAAAGGGCCGAAACAAGTGCCCAATCACTTCCAAATTTTAGTGAAGCCTATCAAATTGACAGGTTGGCCTTATAGCATCCCTTGCTCATCAAATTTTGTCAATGATATGGTGTTTATAGAGATGTTTGAATGCCACAAAAATGCATAAAATCAACCATAAGAAATCACCAAGAACCATGATGGCTAGGGTTGTTAAAAAATGTGTTGTTAGTGCCAAGGTTTCATTCCACCCACCTTTTTCCCCTCACCTATCATTTTTCCCATCCTCCCTCTCTCATTTTTCCTAAAATCCCTGCCCTAAACTACTACCAAACCCTCTCCCCTATCCCTCCACTATTTGGCCAACATGACACCCCAAACCCTACCCTCTCAAAAACCCCAAACTCCTCCCATATCCCTAACAAATTTCTCCCTATAACCCTTATTCCCATTACATCACTCCCTTCCTAATACTCCATGTTTCATTGTTCCCCTTGGTGACAGATATCACAAAGGCACCCAGCCTCACACCATCATCAAAGGGCAGCCTAATCATAGTCCACATTGCAGTCATGACATCACAGCATTCATCAGAGTATGAGATGGAGACAGACAGTGACTCATCATCAGAAGAGCAGGTTCCCAGGAGACACCACAAGAGTAGCAAACATGTCAAGGATGAAGCCACTACCCTCACTGAGTTACAAGCATGCCCTCTTCCCATGTCATGCTTCCAGCACCTATCATGTTTTGAATTTTGTCAAAGGGTGGAAAATGTTAGAGTTCATCATGAGTTGGCCTGTTTATTTGTGCTTCATCTACATGGAGGTTAGTCTATCTTGGTTGGGGTCACTTTCACATTGACACCCGAAGTTATATCAGTGGCAACAGGTATACCAAATGTTGGAGAAAAGTGGCATAAGAAGAAGAAGGTGGATATGCAACACTATGAGCCTTACATCAAGGCCATATTCTTGAGGACCAGTAGGCAATCATGGAGCTGCAAAGCATCCGTGAGAATCGACAAGCTGCCCAGCAGAGGAGGATCGAGCTCGCTACCTTGGAGCAAGAGATCAACAATGACCGTGAGTCTTGTTTAGAGTGGGTTAATCTACACTTGGAGAGAATGCTAGAGAAGGCCAACAAGGACAAAACCATATTGAGGAGGATGGCTTGTCATTATAGGGCACGGAACATGAACGCAAAGTCTCGAATAAGGAGCTTGAAGGCCAAATTGAGCAGAGCAACAAAAGAGGCAAAAGAGCAAGATCGGCTTCAAATCTTGGCTGAAGCTTTTGTGGCCCAACATAGTGCCTCTTAGAGAACCTTCAGCCCAAATTTCAAGAAATTTGGGACAATTTTGGTCACATGGGAATTTTTTGGCACAAACACAGGTTTTTTCTCTATATGCGTCGCGCCACGGGCACGACGCGTAGGATTGGGAGCTCCAAATGAGAAATGGTTTGAATTTTTGGATTTAGCAGGAAAAATCACGACTACTGGCACTTGGGCAAGAAATTTGGGCATGATTTGAGTCTCCAGGAGGTCAAAAACACCTAAAAAATGGCCTCATTGCCCCTATTTTGACACACAAGAAGCAGTCTTGGGACAATGAAGATTTGGAGGGGCAAATGAGCTCCAAATTCAAAAATTCTACTTGGGTTGGAAAGTAGATAGGACAAACTTTCCAACGAGCACACTTCGGTACATTTTTAACTCCTGCAAGTGCCTCAAAACGGGCCTCAACGTGGTGTGGCGCATACAGGAAAGGGCGCGGTGCATATAGGAAAAAAAGGCCCAAATTGCCTTTGTTTCGTGAAATTTCGCTTCGTGACTTTTCATAAGTGGGCCCCCTCAAATACACTTCATTTGTTTTGCACCAAAGGCAGCATTTAAAGTATTTTCACTCCAGATGGGCATCTATCCAAGTGGCAAAGGAAGGCAAAGGGTCACCCAAGCCATTTGTCATGTTTGTGGTGCTGCACCTGTAGCTCTTGTTTGCCTCTCCACCTTCATTTTGTAATGATTCGAGTAACTCCCCATCTCTTGGGCGTTCTATCTCTTCATGGAAATTCTATATATTGTATGCAAACCATTTGCAAAGGGTTGGTTGGCTTGTAACTTCTAGGAGACTGTGGGAAAGAAACTCTGTTTCTGCATTGTATATTTTTTACAGAGGATTAATGAAAGGCAGTGGCTCTGTTTCATGAGATTCATGTGGTTGTGAGTGTATAAAATGTGTCTCTTATGTTTCATATGTATCTTGTTATGTTTCATAGTTCATTTCATATTCATTTCCAGTGAAATTTTCTAAGTTAGACTAAGGTAGAATTCAATTTTATTACTCTGCCTGTGGGAAAATTTCATGTTCAGTGTTCATTCTTCTGTTGAAAAGGATTCATTTTGTCCATGCCCTTTTCACCCTCTTAATCAATCTCTCCATTCCACACTATCTTAAACTAAATTGCTAGGCTTTCTACCTATCTTGCCTCATGAAGTAATCCGTGCCTTTGTATTAAGTTCTCTGTTCATTGAGGTCCATTGGTCCCATACCATCCCAGAATCACAGTCATTCATAAAAATCACTTCTTGTGTCCATATTCACTTACTACCCTTTGATAAATAGTTCACTGTAAGTCATCTCATGCCTTTTCGTTTATCTATTCACTGAGTGTGACTCGGAGAGAGCCCTCTCCTGTTCTGGTAGGGCTAGCTACCAGACTGAGCGTGCTTTGTGGTTACCCTGAATTTTCCTTGTTTTAGCCTAAGGTGGATTTAGGTGATAATAGCTATCATGCTAGAAATTTTTGTCTATATGAGATTTTTTTTTCTTCAAGCTTGGTTTCTTGGAGTAAAAGAATCCATGAGTGCTCCTATTTCACTATATCTTTATCAACATGGATTTTGTGGGGTTTTCCAAACCCCTTACATTACATGACAACATCTTCATCATTTTTTGAGGGGGTTTGGGATTTACCTCCTCCTTTTGATGATTCCAACTCCTTGGGCATTACTGGATTGAGAATATCCATAATTACTATTTGATTTCCCAATTTCTTGTTTTGTTCTACCTTTGTTTATCTTATGGTTTTCTTAAAAGTTCTTCCTTTTTTTTTTCTCACAGTCTCTTGAATGCTACCCTCATTTTACCAGGTTAAGATTTGAATCATGTTGCATGTAATTATCCTTTGGGATCTCCTTTAGGCTTTGGTGATCCACCTGAAGTATTTCTAGACTTGGGTATTAGGCTTTTTTTTTGAGACACATTAACAATTGAATCTAGGGGTTACATGTTACCTTGTTTTTCCACATCTGGAGCTTTCTCTAGGTATTTTATTTCTCCCTCTATAAATCATGATTTATAATGTCCTCTTCTAGAGCCCCTTCCCTTGTGCTTAGTGTGGTTTCGTCCTGCTCATTTTCTACCTTTGTTTGCAGAACTTTAAATGGATTTGTTGAGGTTAAGGGCACATTTTTACCTTATACAGGTTGGGTTTTAGTAGTTGTTGATTTCCCCTTTATTCCACCTTTCTTCTGGGTATTCCATTTCTCTTCTTACCCTGATGATGTCTCTTTACCTTTTCCTGTTTGTGCCTTCTTGCAATCTCTTGTAAAATGGCCATACTCATGGAAATATCTACATTTCAATAATAGTTTCTCATAGTCTAAACTCTGATAGTGAGTCCATTCTCGTCGTGTAATTTCTATTTCTAAGGACAAACCCTTCTCTGGATCCACCTCTACACAGATCTTGGGGCATGCAAGCTGGAGCCCTTTAGGCTAAGCCCCATCCAAGTATTTCCTTATCTCGTTTCTAATAACACGCAAGCAATAATCACTCTAGCAAGAAAGTCATAACATAGGGTGCTTGAACCATATAGGAACAACATTTGAGATATCATCATTTGGATCAAAGTCCAACATCCATTTGTTCAATTACATCCCTCTAGATCCAAAAAGATAAGGTCCATTTTGGAAGAACACATATTTATCTTCCTTGTATTCAAAGAATAAGGAAAATAAGCCATTTAAACATATTGTCCAATATTTCCTTTCATCATAGGCTTCCATATTTCTCCATCCATACTTCCATAGATTGTAGGGATGACCACATTCTAGCAAGCTTCTCTAGTAGATCTCAATTTGAAAAGGCCAATGAATTTCTTCGAAACCCTGTCAGGAGAACTACTAAAGGGATGTTCTTAGCCTTCTTCACAAATCTTACTTATTATTCTTTGGATCTAGGATTTTTTTGAGAGAGTAGATACAAGATCTTGCAAGGTTGAATCCTCATCTGGCAAAGAGGGATAAATCCCCTCCGAGGATGCCATGTCGAGATCTCATCTAAAGTTTCGGTAGAGGTCAAAGGCAAGAAACAACATGAGGTAGCAATATTAGTAACCATTGGAACCAATCTTCATTACCAACCAACAAAGTTACTTTTAATGATGTCTATGGGAATTCTAAGAAAAATGGTAAATGGAGGAAATGAAGCTAAATAAGCCTCCTTGTAGGTACTATTACTTGAAGCAAATAAATAGGAGTTGAAATCTCCAAGTGGAATCATTTCATTAGAAAGAATATGAGTGTGGTGATGCTTAGGTGCCAATTCTCTATCATGCAATAGGGTAGATATGGAATGAAAACGTTACATAAAAAAGTGAATGATGAATTCTAGTGAACAAGAAGGTTCATCCTACAGACTTAGGGTCCATAGATTACATAGGATGACTTCCCCCAAGAAAAAAATTACCTAATTGAATAGATCTTCTTCATGAGTCTCATGGGAAACTATCTTCAACCTGTAAACTAGTAGAAACTCAACCTTAGATTAGGTGAAAATATGAATGATCACAATAATCCAATCATGTCCTTTCTACATAAAACATAGTAGAGAGACATGGTTAATACTAGAAAATGATGATGAACAAAATTTCATTGTACTACCAAGAGTAAAAGGTAGAAAAATGTAAAGGTATTTAGGTTTTTCTTGACAAAAAAGCCTCATTGTAGGTTCTAATACTTGGAGCAAAGACATGTGAGCTGAAATATTCAAGTGGAATGATTTCATTAGAGAAGATATGGGGGTGGTGAAATTGAGGAGCCAATTATCTATCATGCAATAGGGTATATGAAATGCTTCTCCTCATTCTAACTATTTCATAGTTCTATACTTGAAATGCTTCTCCTCATTTCATTCCTTTAATTTAGAAATTGGTTTTCATTGTAATACTTTGCTCTCAAGACAAGATTTGTGTTCTATATACAATGTTTCATGTTCCTTGATCTCAATTTAGTCTAGATCAATAACATTATAAATCCCTAGTCTTTTATGGTATTTTGTGCACATCCCCAACACGATTATGATATAGGGACTTGGTCCTTGAACAACTAATCTTGGTGAAGCATATTTTCTCCAACCCAAGTGGACTCCCATGGTAGTCAAAGTAAATAAATATGATGGAGCAAGAGATCATATATCAAGATTTTGTTGTAGGAATCTCTTGAGAAATAGTGAATGAGTTAATGGGTCATTTCTTCTATATCATTAAAAAAATCCCCAAAATGATGAAAGAACCCTACAAAAAGTAGTCATTTTGGACAAATGACACCCTTCAAAGTACACGTTAATTGTGGTGTCCCGTTGTTTGGAGTAATTTTGATATCCCTTTGGAAGACACATAAATGCGAAAACTTTGAAAATTTGTTTAAATATTCTAAAGGGTTATTCCTTTATTCAAATGAGGTTCTAATGGTGAGATGATAATTTTCATGGTGGTAAAAACCCTTACCCATGTTAAATATTAATGGGCTTCTTTTTGTAGCATGTTAGAGATCATTTTGAAATTTATTTATCATGGTTGATTTTGTTGATTCCCCGACAAAGGCATATTAACTTGCTGGAAACTGTGAAGGCCAATATTATATGAATTGGATAAGCTCTTGCCAAGAAAAACCCTATTTTGGAGTGGAGCACATTGACACCTTTCATATCCCATGTATAGAATTTGGTATTTTTGAATCTTAGTAGAGCTTGATTCTAGAATAATACAACATCCTACATAAATACATCCAAACAAAAATGGATTCTATGGACATCCCTTCATTGGGCCTCACTCATTTTTACGTTGTCAATATTGAGAGAAAAAATGGTAGAATGGTAAATTCAAACCTATCTCTAAAAATATAGAATATAGAATGATAACCAATTTCAAGAAAATAAGTCCAAGTAACATGCAAAGAAGAGGAATGGGAAGTTGAAGGACATGGGAAAAATATTTGGATATAATCAAATGATATGGCACAACAATGAGAATTGTCATAGATTATTGTTGGAGATGAAAGCCTCAAATTCTAATTCAGCTCAATGTTTATGGATTACATGGATAAGAAAAATTACATTATTGATGTGGAACTCATTGTTACTATGACAAAGGCCAACCTAAAAAATTAGAGGAGCTCGAGGTAGGTGAGTGCCTCTTCCTCTCACATATATGGGTGAAAGGGATGCATTTGCATTTCAATGTTGACAATGATGTCCAAAAGAATATGATCTTAGAAGAGGCCAATAAGAAGATAAATCCCCTAAGGAATTCATATCCCTATCCATACACCATTGTTTCGTTGGGATGGGGTTGTGACAACTATGCCAATCATCAATGTTGCTTGCAAAACAACATCAGCCCTTAAAAATTACCCATTTTCCGTTGTTCTCATTCTTGAAGTTTTTGATGTTCACTTATAATAGCTATTTATGTGGAAGGATCATGATGTTACTTGTGGATAATAACTCTACTTGATAGTAGAGGTAACACCAACTACTATAGTCTATCCTAGAGATAATAAGTAATGTAGTGAAATAACATCTCCACCTAGGATAATTTTTGTGTTCATGGTTAAATCAAGAGAGAAGATAAAATTATTACATTGAAATCCAAGGCCTTTGTAAAGGCTCTCTCCATGTGATAAAGAGAGAGGATTAACTAGTGGACAATTAAAAAGACAACTTCACATCACCTACAGGAGTTCCTCTATAATGTTTATTGTTTCATGCGATTGATTTGATATCAAGTGCCCCTTTTCCCAATGGCATTACATAAATATACTTTTTTCTAAAGAATAAGGAGATGAAACACCATATTTAAGCATTGAGATAGAAGGGCCACATTCGACCAAACTACTCACTCTACAAGATACCTATTGTGATAGTTTTAAATACACTTCCCCTTAAAAACCAACCCAAAACCATAGTAGTCTAGTCAAGGACAAATTCATGATTCATTACTTCTAGTTAAATACAAGGATCATATTTAAGTGTTATTCCATTACTATGTTGAATGTCATCATGAAAATTGAACAAGGTAGAAGAGAAAAGGGAGAGAAGGAATGCTATTATCTTAAATGGATATGCCAAGACACCAAGATATGGCATACCTTAAAAGAGAAAATGAAGACTAGTACAAAATTAAAATATGGATAGTGCCTCCTTTTAACCTCTACTAATCCAAAATACTCTTACAATAAAACATTATTTTGAGCTGGAATAATTATTGAGTGGAGAGAAGAGACATCTTTGCAAGCATTATCAATCACTTTGAATATAGAAACAAGCTTCATATATGACATAAGCAGTGCATACATGATTCATATTTGTGTTGTAGAAAGAACCTCTAGGTGCAATAATAGCTAACAAGCATTAAGATTCAATCAATCTTTATTGATAGTTGATCCAAATTTGATCCTCAAAGAGCCAGGATGGATAAGTGCTTCATTTTTAATCTATGTGCTAAAGAACACTTGTTTTTCATTCTTGATGTACATTCAATGATGTGGCAACGTGATGAGGCTAACAATGGTTGTGTAGTAGATAATGATTAGATAAATTTTAATGTGGGGTATAGAGACCAAAGCTTTGTACCAAGGGTTTGATATATTTTTCCCCAACTCTACATTAGGGAAGGTCCATGAAAAACCCAACTACACTTGAGGACTCACCTCAGTGTTCGGGATTTTGTGGAGTTACCCAAACCCTAATAGGGTAGTCCCAACTAAGGCTCTATTGCAATAAAAGGTGTGACCACCATAAGGATATCTCCTAGACTACCTAGGGGGACACTTCAAAGATTCCACTCCCTTAGATTTGAGGTTTTTCCTAGAGCTACCCAAAATATCCATTAAAGAGATCCTTTGTGAAACTTGATGACATTACAATCGGACCTTTATTGTATTTAGAAATCCACAAAATTATTAATCCATTACATAAGACAAATTTGCCAAGAGTTTTCTTGTAAAGGAAAATGTACCCTACAAGGATTAGAAGGGACACCTACCACTAACAACCGCATAACATGTGGCAAGCACAAAAGGGCCTATGCAACAATGAAAAAGACTTAATGAATCTACAACGAATGTGAGGCTGCCACATCACAAGAAAAAAAAGGCCAAAATGAAAACAACTTCTAGTGATTATTGGCATTTGAGGAAGTTGAAGGAAAAACTAGACAAGCTTGACAGGAAGATAATTGGATGCCATAGTAGAATTTTGGTCCTTTGGCATTGCAATTAATTGAGCATTCTTTAAAATTCCTCAAGATGGATAGATATCGGGTTTCACTGTTACAGTTACTAGGTTTCACGATGTTGGTTATTTGGTTCATGCTAAGGGGATCTGTGGTGAGGAAGGAAGAGACTTTGCTTGAATCTAATTACAAAGAATTAACCAACATTTCCACCCAAATAAGGGCTCAAGCACCAACAAGAGTAAAAAAATAGTATTTTTTGAATTGTGTTGATTTGACATTTTGGAATCATAGACAATTCGTCCATTAAGGAACTAAAGATCAATTTGGGAAGTTTCTAAACTTGCAACAATGAAAGAGATATTGTTCTAATTGACAATGAAGATCTAGTATTTATGTTTGTGTGGAGAAGGATAATTCATCCCAACCATTGTAGCCTTTACCAAATCCAATATTCTTATGTATAAGAAGGAGAAGCTTGCTACAAGACCTACAACAAGAGATCACCTTAAAAATGAAAGGAATGTCTTTTTTCTAAATAAAAGGAAACAATTGCTAAATACTAGGTCATAATGAATAGAAATTAAAAATCTTTGTTATACACTAGTGTTTGCCTATGAGTGTATCAAAAGTAGATCAAGGGTGGTACTCTTTCTTTTAGCCTTGAATTATTGGCATAATATAACCTTAAATAAGCATGATTTGTAATCCACAGTTGCATGAGATTCTTTGAACCAAGAAAGCCTTATATTTCTTATTTGCCTTTCCATGATAAATCCTCTATATTCTATAATGTGTTATTCAATCAATCCCCAAATCCTAAAATCTCAAAATTTTTGAAGTATATTGGATTTTGATTGAGATCTAAGATACATATTTTTGAGTGAAGTACATGACAAAAGGGAAAATAAATATTTTTGAGTGAAATAGGTAACAAAGGGGAGTAAAAATGTGTTAGATAACTTAAGACCACAATACAAAGTTAGACAACAAATAATAAGGTAAATAATAAACATTTTTGAATGAAATAAATGACATATTTTGAAGTGAAATATATAAGAAAGGGGTAAGGATATGTTAAATAACTAAGGCCAAAAGCAATGCACAACAAAGTTAGACAACAATTACTAAGGCAAAGAATATAATTTTTTCACATTATGAAAAATACAATAATATCTATATTGATAAATCAACTTAAGCATAAACAAAGCAAACAACGCTAAACAACAAATAATGAGGTAAAGAACATTAGCTTTTTACATTTTGTTTTTTTGATGTTTAGAAAAATTAGCAATTGAGACATGAGTAAATCTAAGGTATTTGGACCTATAATGTCATAGTACATAACACTTTACGTAACACTTTATGATCATAACTATTACTAATGAAAATTTCCCTCAAAACTGTTTAGTTAAAAAACTGTTTCAACCTGAGAGTTTCATATAAAAAAATTTAGAATCATAAAACGAGATTTTAAAAAAGTTATTATATATATAAACCAAACCCTTTCTGAACTCCATTTAACTTAAACTCACAAAGAACATGATGCAATACCATCTTGAAAAACTCACAAACATATGCAATAACATCTTGAATTTTCGTTCCAGAATATTGAACATCAAGACTCCAAAATCCCCATAAACATAAAACCAAACCCTTACTGAATTCCATTTAACTTAAACTCTCAAAGAACAAGATGCAATACCATCTTGAATTTTATTTCTAGAATATTGAACATCAAGTCTGCAAAATCCCCTTCTCTAAAGAAAGATAAGAAAATAAAATGAAGCCACAAAATCTTCTTACTGGTCAAAATCTTCTTACTGGTCAACGGTTTAAAGACTTTGAAGCTTGTATTTAAAAGGAAGATTCTCACACCAGTATCTTTGCTTGCTTTGAAACTCTATTCAAATGCATCACCTCTTCCGAAAATTTTGTATACCGTGGATTGTCATAATCAAAGTCATCAGTTAAATGGACATCCATCATCTCTAGAGCAGGGATGCTCTGAAGAAAGCAACCTAATACATTGATTTCCTTCATCATCTGCTGAGGGGTGCTCGGAAGAAAGTAACCTAATACATTCATTTTCTTCTCATGAATTTCAGTTATGTCTACGTAAACCTGTATCGTACGGAGATGAGAGAGTGGGGATCTAAGACGTCCAGGTATGGAATATTCTGCAAGTTCCTGTATGGCATTCCAAAACCACAATAAGCCAACTCTTCGCACATTTAATAGGTAAAATACATGCATATTTATTATAAACATATTAGGAAAAACCATGGAAGAATTTTATGGTTTGTTCATATCTTATAGTCCGTTAAATTTTTAAATTTATATAGATTTACATTAACGAAATAGATAAGAAACAAAATCTTTCATATCTATGGGATACACTGAATTTGCAAACAAAACATAATAATCAACCTAAGCTACATCAATATATGCTTTGCCTAATTTTTTTTTCTAATGCTATACCCTGACAACTACGAAGCAAATGCAAACATTGTGAAACACTGAAACATGTTGTTCGCTACACATATAAAAGTAAAGTAGAAGTTGTGTTCTTACCGAGATAAAGTTGTCACCCATGAATAAACGTTGGAGATCAGGAAGCCTCTCGAACAACAAATTGAGAAGACACATATTTCTATTTTTTTCACTTTTAAGCAAAGGCCCAACAGATAGAGGATGAAAGCTCTTGAAACAGTATCCCATTCACTCTCAAATCTTTTATCATGTATTCCCATAGAGTACTAAGCTTCGGGCAATTTACTGTTAAATCCTCCACACCCTCACGCATAGTTAAATCTGTAATGTTTGGAGAATTGATGGAAAGCTGCTGGGCAAGCCAAGGCAGTCAGCTAAGGTAAGATCTTGAAGAAGAGGACAATGTGAAATCAAGTAATCTAAAGTGTTGTTTGTCAATTCCACATCTGTCAAGGTGCAAGTAGTGAGATGGTTGAATCCAGAGAAATGGGTTGGAAGATGGGAGAGATTGTACCTGCGGAGTTTGAGGGTAATGAGACTAGTGCAGGAAAAAAGTGCACGAGGCGGGGTTTCCCTCTCTTTGGAATCACAGAGAGTCAGGTGTTCAACATTCCTCCATGATAAGTAACGCACCCATTTGTGTATATTGTCGCGGTTAAATCGCCATTGGTAATTAGCGTTTATATGAAAGGAATCACTAATGTCCTTGGATAGATGAAAAGCTTTCAGATCTGAGGAGTGCAAGAGCAGAATTTTGGAGATGATATTCTCCACCGTTGCAATGTTTAGTGGAGCGCAAGAGCACAATCGTGGATCCTCGTAGACTCTGGATGGATCCACTAGACAAATCACACCCTCAGGATTTTAGATGGATCCACCAGACAAATCACATCCGCAGGGTTTTCATCTCATAGATCAAACAGACACCAAGTTCACAATAAAACACTACCCTTGTGGACCCTGGATGGATCCACCAGAGAAATCACACCAACGGGTTTTTGGATGGATCCACCAGACAAATCACAACCGCAAGGTTTTCATCTCAGAGATCAAACCAAAATGGGCCACGCCAGGTTCGCAAGAAAACACAATAAGATATCTAAACTCGAATGATCTAAGGGCTTAACTCCCATCCCTTTTTATATGTTTAATAGACTCTTTATAAATCTTATTTTATTATTTTCCCTCGAAAATGAATGCAAATGTCATAGGTAGATCCCATGGACAAATACCATGGTAAACAACATGGGTAAATTCCGTCCATTTTGACCATATTAAAAAAAAGAATATTACAATTTTTGTTTTCAAAGTTGTGAATGTAGAGATCAACAAAAAAAACATAACATTATGGAAAATAATAGAGAAAAGATCTCTCATATTTATTACTATTTTTATATTATGTTTTTTCTAATATCTAAGTTGGATGCGGGAATAGGTGATACACAAACCATAATATGGTTAGGAAGGAGAGTTTAGAGAAAATGTATTATTTTAGTAGGTTTAAAAGAGATATTAAGGAAAATAAGTGGGGTAGATATTAGGGAAAACATATTGATGGGGTGGAGAAAAATAATAGGGAAAATATGATGTGTTAACTTAGGTTGTAATAGCCTCACCAGTTTATGATATAAATGTATGTACTTAATATTAATCTAGGGAGCCAGATATGTATTGCAGGAATATGTGTTTATGTTATGTGGTCTGCATGCCCATATGTATATATTATATATTGTGGAGCTAGCTTGCTCGAGCAGATGTGCCAGGGTTGGAGGGAGCAAATTGTAAAACAATGTATTTGTAAATATCATAATAATAATAAAAAGAGACTAGTTGCAAAGTGTAATCCATGGTAAGAGTATGGGGTCATGTAACTCCAAAGTGATTATGGGGTCATGCAACTCCAGAGTGATAGGTAATGGTGTTTGCAACA
>APFE031393995.1:0-11182 GCA_000404065.3 Pinus taeda | reverse complement strand
TATTATTATTGTTAGGTCAGTTGGGTTATATTGTGACTTCTTAGACTCCTATATATAGAAAGGAGGTTTTGTCATTTGTATCATCCAAGAATTGTTCATTTATGTAATGTAAAGGAGGTTGCCCCCTCGAAGAGGCTGAATTCTAAGGCGTTGATCTATCTTTTCTATCTTTTCTTGAGTTGGTTTCATAACAAACCTTCCATCTGAGAGAGTTTCCATTGTACATTATTTCTGAACTAATTCCTTTGAGCTGCCCTGCATTTTCTCACAAATTTCATGCATTTTGTCACACCTGATATCTCTTCTGTAGATTCATCTAGTTACCATATACAAGTGAGTTGTTTTGCTACAAATGGGTTACCATCAAGTACAACACATGCATCATAATGCCAACATTGCGAAAGATCAATAATGGGTGCATCTATGAATGAAGGCACACATGTGAAATCATGGATGGAATGTTCACCAACGATGTTAGGAAAGAATGGAGGGGGCTCGGATTGAAGGGAGTCATCCTTCACTGGGTGTTGATTCTCAAGCTCCCACTCAGACTCTTCATGAATGATAGTGCATGTTGGTTGTGAAATACCAACTCCATCAGTGGGGTTGCTCCTCTTTCACAACAAGTGAAGAGTCCAGAATGGATGAACGCAAGATAACATCATCCGGGGGGAACAGTCGAGTGCGAAGATGGAGGTCGTAGAAAAGAATGCATATGAGGGTTCGAAGGACTCACAACCAAATATACACAAAAATCGAGTGGATTGTTGTTGGGAGAGTGTGAAGGATGAACATGTATGTGGGCATGATCCTCAACATCACTGGGCAGTGGTGGAGCTACTGAATGAGATGGAGGCAGACAGTCAGTTGAGATAGTGCTCGCTCCCACATGAGATTGCGTAGTTCCATCAATGAAGAATGTTGATCAAGGCCTGATATCAAGCTTCCTTTGGGATGGGCAAATTTCTTAAGGAAATACTTGAACCGGTCCCATAAATAAGAAAATTTCATCTGGCTCTTCGGAACTTGAAACTGCAAGTCACGGCAGCACTGCCAAAAATTAGTAACAGATTAATGCAGAGCCCTTTGTTGTTGTTACATTTTCTGGTCAAGATAGTCTAGATCAAAATGATAGAAAATGTCTTCAATGAGATCACAAAAGTGCTCAACTAAGTGCATGGTGTCAGCTAGTAAGCTGAGAAACTAATGAAATGGAGATTCGTAAAGTGTGTTTGCAAGCAACAAACTGGCCTGTTTGTTAGAAAACTCATTTTCCTCATAAATCATGAAAATAAAGTTATATAAGTGCTCATGGTAGGCCACTTCGCCTTCACCATCATATATGTGAGTGGACAAGAGATCGAAAAGCTTCCCTGAGATGGAGACATCTTCACAATTCAAAAAACACCTCAAGGAAAGAAGAGTGCAAGACTCCATGAAAGATTTGCAAAGGTTCAAAACTGGATGAGAGGACACAACTTGTCATCAGGCCCTCCTTCTAGTGCTAGAAATGTTGACGAAATTAGACCTACCAACATGTCAAGGGGATATCCCCAATAAGAAGTCCCAATTAGACCTTAGACCGTTTGGTGTAGGAGTCCCAACAATGGGTCGTAAGGTAATGCCTTGACCATGTTGTCGCACGGAGGCAAGTAGAATAACTCTATCAACAACAATGGTGTGATTGATGCAGTGAGTCAAGGAAGGTGTATGAGAGGTTCCAACACTTCAAAGGGGCAAGGAAGTGAAGGTGAATTCTAGGTTGAAAGGGATCAGTCCCAACTCGGCTAGGAACACACAACATAAAGGAAATGCATAGCTTTTGGCAGAGCAATCCACTCGGATGTGGCAGTCACATCATACAAGGTAAGATAACAAGTACAACACTCACAGATCAGTTCGAGACGAGTGTAATGGTTGTTATAGCAAGGTTCAAGTGAAAGGTATATCTAATGTCTAGCAGAGCAATCAAAATGGGCAATGAAATACTTAGCAACATATGCAACACATTAACAATGATATTCATATAATTTCATGTGAATTAGTTCATACACAAGTATGTAAGTTAAACAACACATATCATTAAAGCAACCAGAGTAGTCCAACTACAATAACAACATATGCATGAAAATGTGCTCACTCTTATTATATAACGTGTAAGTAACAATCATACAATACATCCATGTAAACTTGCTAGCCCCAACAGTGGAACATTATAGCCACATCTGCCTGCTCCTCCAAAGAGATGTACTAGCTCCATGCAGTGGACAAGCCAATGAGCGTTACATTACTGTGCAAGCCTTCTTCAAGATAGTCTTCGTAGAAGCTTGGTTGACCAAAAGCCTATACAATGCGTTATGAGGGACTATTTATAGCAAAGGGTGGAGTGACCCTTGACATTCCCCTTTGTGACTGTTCAACTACACTCATGACTCTTCACCTACTCTATCACTGTTACATCCATCCATTGACACTTGACTTACACTTGACATGACTCAACATTACAATGCACATGTACTCATGTGAGATAGCATAGCTTGAGAAAGCCTTGCAAAACATCACTAACACTCAGTCTGCTTTGATGAGACCAACTCTTTGACATGCTTTTGATGGTGAAGGTGGTGAGATGATGCCAAGCTTGGTCGTCTATGATGGTGTGCATGAACCTCATGGTGACATCTTGTTGAAGTGAACTTTGCCTTCCTTGCAACCAGTGCACTGGTTTGGCCCGTTCATCCAACTTGTTTGCTAACATTCACATGGTATTATTAGGTACGGTTGAACCAAAAACACACTGATGCATAATGTCTGTGATGATCTTCAAGTGTGTGTTGGTGGTCCTGCGTACCAACTTGTCGAAGTACATGTTCAGCGCCAACTGGACTTGCTTCTTGTCTTCTCCTTGGTGAGTGTGTTTAATGGGTTGGATTGCATGTGTGCACTCAATGACATGCATGTTGTTGAATCCCTTACATGCGATCAACAACACTATTCACCATGTCTTCTCTGTGTCAGCTGTTGGGATGGATCCTTAGCTTGTACGGGCACAGTTTCATCTGTGAGTGCATGTTGTGCCCACTACTGTTCATGCTCATGTTGTAACTCATTTGTATACATGTGTAGCTTCATATTATTCCTAAGTTGTTGCTCCAACACATGCAAATCCTTCTTTGTTCCATCTTCTGCCTTCGCGTGATCTTCATGTCGCGTCATCACCTCATAGCCTGAGTCTCCAAAGTTTCCTTCATTACCAGTGGATCTGCGTAATCTTGCAACTTTGTTCCATCTTTGTGTTGTCAACAACCTTCCTCTTGTATTCATTGCATTCTATATGCTACCTTCATGTGCTGTTCATGATGTTGCTTGTTGTGATGTTGTTGCTTGATGTCCATGTCTACAAACAACTTGATGTCTTCGTGAGTAGGAAAGCTCATAGAAACTTGATCCACTGCATCACCAAACGTGCTCTGAACAGTGTCTCCATCTCTGCTCTCCTAGAAACCATTGTACCTATACTTCTGAGAGGCAGATGAACACCCATGATACCTGGAGACATGGAAACACTCATAGCAAGCAATATGTTAGTCGAAAACCAAAATGAACATGAGATCTGACATGCAACATACCTGGGTAAAAGATCATGAAGGTTTCGCATTTTCAGTCGGGAGTTCAGTAGACCAACTGCCAAGACTACTCAAGGCACATTCTGGGCTACTAGGAGACTGGATGACTGTTGGAACTGTGCAATGCATAGTCCAGTCCAGCTACTAAATGTTGGGATTGTGCAATGCGCAATTCCACTTGGGAAGGACTACTGGCCGAGGGACAAATTTGCGCAATTTCTTGTGCCAAGCAGCCACTGTCCTCCAGAAATGTGCAAAACAATATTGGAGGCCAGTGTTGGGCAGGAATGCGCAAATCGCGAGAGGAAGGTGAGCCTTCCTTTTCTAGATTGCACAATTCAGCCTTCGTGAAGGCAGAGTCTAGGCCAAGGTTGGCCCGACTCACCGACAGGAAACTGAAAGCAACTAAGACAATAAATGCATGGCGACACTAAGTGATAGAAGAAGTGATTGACAGTGAATGCAGAACATGAATGAAAGATTCAGCAAACAAATCAACATGCACATGGGTGAGGGAGTTCGCTGGTTGGGCAAACATTTATGCAAAACAGTTTCATGCATGTGACAACAGTGAAATAACAACGAAAACTAAAACAGAGCTAGGATAAGCTAATATATATGCAAACGACAACAACCATTCAAAGAAATCAAGCAAACAATACTCCCATAAGAGAAAACACAAAAAGCGATAGAAATGCAACACAAGGCATGGGAAGTGAGCTTACCCCAAAATAGCTAAGTTGAATATGCCGACTACTCCTAGATGTGATGTGGGATGTTAGGGTTGAAAGGATGGTGTGAGGAATAAGCTTTGCAGCATCCATTTGATGAGTTTTGATCATCGAGGTTGTGATGCACATGCCACAAATCTAGGGGAAGCGACACTTGGTGGGAGGTTTCGGAATTGCTCCTTGCATGTAACCTCCAACTGCTAAACATAGATCCCTGAAACAAGGGATGCCTTTCCATGATGCCTTGGGAGAAGTAACCCATGCATTCAAGTTTGGTTGTCTCAATCCTGGAGGGAACCGGTCAACTCAGCTGCACATGCAAGAGATTGCTCGAATATTGGAGAAAAATGCGCATTTCTAGCTGGGAGCTGGGTTGGCTTCCTAGGAGATTTGCGCAATTTCTGGGCAGAGCAACTGATTGCTGCTCAGATTTGTGCAAGTTTTGGGCAGAGCAACTGACTGCTGCTCAGATTTGCACAAATCCTAGGCTGAACAGCCTGTTGCTGGGAAAATTTGTACAAATCCTGCTGGGAGGGTTGGCTAGCAAGATTGCATAATCTTGGAGCCTAGGAGGCTCTCAGAGAGGTTTGCGCAATTCTTGGAGGGAAGGTTGGTTTCCCTCCAGACATGCGCAATTTTCAAGTGGAAGTTTCTTAGCCTACAGTTGGACCAAGTCCGAGTGAGCAGCCTGTGAGGGGAATCGATCAAGTGTGATCAACAGGCTGCCTTTGTGTGAGGAAAACACTTGAAGCTTGAGTACTTGACGAAGCAAAACAAAGTGTTGTGTAAGGTTGGTAAGGAGACTCCAAAACAGGCTAAGGAAAAATTTTGGAGGGTGGTTGTAGCCGCTACAACATGGTCATGAAGACTATAAAAGTGAAACCCATTATGCATACTTGCATATGGATGAAGAAGATGCAATAAATATTTCAAAGAGAAGTTGAAGCCTTTGTGTGTGAAGCAGAGCAAGAGTATATGCATGTGTATGATACAGATGATTGTGAATCCCATTATGACAAAACACATGTGGATGATGACTACAAAGTGATATATGAATGGGTGAATCTAGCCACATCTGATGAATTTGGTCAAGTTGAAATTGTTAATAAGCACATGCATCCTCAGATATCCCACAATAGAGTGGATGAAAATTATGTTGATGATAAATTTGATGAAGAACCATTAGCTAATGATGAGTGGTTGAATGTGATGCAAGAGAAAACTCTTATTGATATGTCGTTATTTGGTGAGAGAAGCCTACTTGTGCCTAAAATCCAAGTGGAAGACAACATGTTAGCAACAACTAGTGATTTCAAAGAAGGTGAAAATAAAGTGATGCAACAATTTTTTATGAGAATATCCACTACCAACATAACATTGGAAGATAACCTTCATGCAATGGAAGAGAAGACAGAGAAGGACGAGGAAGAGGAGAAACTTCTCACTGTAGAGCATAATGAAGATGTTTTTAAAATTTATTTTGACTGTGCAGGTTAACAGGATAGTAGTACAACTGAAAGAGAATATGAAGACAAAGATTACAGGCAAAAAGAAAGAGTACATGCAAGTGAAGAGGACATGGAATTTTATGAAAACAAGGAAGAATGCATTAAAACCATTTTTTTAGCAATGGAATCAAGAAGAGATCAGATTTTTCGATCAAGAACTATGGCATACAGAAAGTCGAGGATATGAAGCACAAGAAGCAGTTGAAATAAGACAGTTTGAAGATGAAGAGTTGTGGTAGGAGTCCATGAGTGAAAGAATTGTTAAAGAGGTAGTTGTAGAAGATAGATATAGAACAAATATAATAGAAGTTAAAGAAAAATTGCAGCAACAACAAGTGAAGAAATATGGAGTGCATAGTAAGAAACCACAAAGAGAATAAAGAAATTTTGAGGATATAAAATTTAGAAGAAAAGAAAAAGAAAATCCAAAAATGTAAAATTGTTGAGTCATTGTAAGCCTAGTTGAGACTTAGACTAGTGGGAATGTTTAAGTGATGATTGAGACAATTTTTTTTGTAACCTTAGTAGGCACATTTGAGTCATGTTCGAGTTATGTTGAGTTATACGATCGTAATTAACGGGGAGTGTTGGAAATAGTAATTATTCCCACATGAAGATCTAGCAAGATCCAAGTCGAGTGGTGCATAAAGACATAAGTGAGTTAAGTGCAGTCCAGATTTAGAGTGTGAGTTAACTGAATCACGTGTGAGTTGGTTCTAGTTCAGTATTATTTTTGGAAAAGTCATGTATAGTATGTGTTTGCATGTTGAAGTTATTTTAAGTCGCTAGTTGAAAAGCATAAATACCCCATGTTGGGTTCATTGTAATCAAGTCAGGTCGAATCAAGTCTATGTGAAAGAAAGAGTCGCAATTCTATGGATAGTTGTATGTGAAAGTCAAGTTTGTGTGATCAATTAAAGAGCAACAACTCACTTTCCAACAACGTAATCATCCAATCAATTAATCAATCTAGAAAATATCTCTCACTTCTGCAATTATTAAGAAAATGGTGTGATTTTAGACTCTATAAATTCCAATAATAGGTAGCAAAGAATGTTTGTTTACCATGGCCAATAAACTGCTCACCTCTGCTGAATTGTATTTTGAATCAAGATTCAAAGGCAATGGAAAGAGTTGCACGATCGAATCCCTCCTCGTCTAGCCTAGTGTGGATGTGAAATTTTATCAAAAGTGCTAGTGTGCAGTGGAAGAATTCATGATGGGGAGGGAAGCACGCAATGCTGGCCATCAACAGTAACAAAAACTGGTGCAGGGATACCAAGTGGATGACAGAGGGAGAAAACATTGTATGGAAGAAGGTAAGGGTGGTGTATCAAGGGATTCCCAAGGCTTTTAGTGAGGTGGCACAAATGACAACCCAACCTAGTTGCGAGGGGATGCCTTCAAGGGCTACCAGGATGCTATCTGGACAATGGAGTTCCACAAGGCGGATTTGCTCATATTCCGAGGGGAGGGAACCCTGAAGGGTAATTTGGTTCAAAACTATGACTTGTTGCTTCACCAAAACCTCCACATTATGGAGGAGATTAAGGCTTCATCAACCGATTTATTCTTCTGATTTTGTCGTGAGTTCTCACTTTCTTATGGTTTCCTTGCATAAAACTATATAAGTCTTGGCGTTCCTCCATGAAACATTTCAATCCTTCATTTATCAAATAAATGGCATTCATAATCCATCTTAAACTCAACGATAAGAGTATTCTCAATATAAACTTCCAAAACAAAATATTTTTTGAATTATGTAATTATGAACCTGTCAGGCGTCCAAGGATAATACCCCAGCTTGGCATTTTATCAACCAGTTTGTCGTATATTTATCTGTACTTGGTTCCAAATCATTGAGAAAAGTCGTAAACACTGTTATATTATTGGAATTGCTTTCAAATTAAAACTACAAAGTTGGTTCACAATATTCAAATTTTGTGAAGTAAAAAAGCTAGGTTACTTTTAGATATTTATCAAGCAGTTGGCCTCCACCCTTCCAATGTTACTCACGTGCATAATTTTGGCCCTATAAGGCGACAATAAACCATTTTCCTTCAATATTGCCTTGTAATTAAACTCAGTTAACTATAGTGGAATCTTTTGACACTTGTGCCCTGTTCTTGAGATGAAATTTTCACCCTTCTCACTGTGCCAATTTTGTAGGCACCCTTCCAATGTTACTCATGTGCATAATTTTGGCCCTATAAGGCGACAATAAACCATTTTCCTTCAATATTGCCTTGTAATTAAACTCAGTTAACTATAGTGGAATCTTTTGACACTTGTGCCCTGCTCTTGAGATGAAATTTTCACCCTTCTCACCGTGCCAATTTTGTAGGCAGTTGGTAAGTAGCCAACCTTCAATTTTTTCTCATATTTGGCTAAAATTTATATCCAATGTTTTAATCTTACTTTGATACCATTGTGTAATGTCATTAACCCCGGAAAAGCAACACTACCTTGTCCAAATCTCGAATTCCATCAATTAATTTAATTTTTCCTTTGGAAGCATATCTAGTTGAGGTCTATTTATAAAACCCGATAATTTTGTACATAGTTTATTAACCAAAGTGCAATTAATGGAAATGAGGGTTTATATGTTGTATAATAAATTCATTCACCCTAATATAATTTATTCACACAACCAGTCTAGATCCATTTTAATTCTAGATCTACCAAGCACCTAGAGATATCAAATCTCTTTTCACTCTAAAAGAGGTTTTCATATCAAGAGATTTGATCCCTCGAAGCACTTGGTAGATCTCGAGTTAAGATGGATCTAGGTTGATTTAATTTCACCTTTTAAATAGGCTACATTCCACATGAATATCATGGGCCAATATCATGGGTTCTCAATACCATGGGCCAATTATATTTATATTTATATTTTTTTAATTTTATTTTGACCGAGTTAAAATGTTTAAATTACATTACATTACTTAGGTAAAACTACTTTTAAGAGTAAATAAATATTTTGCATAGCAAAAACTCACCATTAATTAACATTAATTCAACTTTCAATGTGATACAAAAACCATTTAATTCAAGAAATATCCAATGATTATACATATACGTATATCAATAAATAAACATGATGAAATACATGGAATTTAATCCATAATTACACCAACCCAAAATCTAGGGTTTAGCCGTAAAACCACAAATCAACACAATCATGCAACTGTGGATTACAAATCATGCTTATTTAAGGTTATATTATGCCAATAATTCAAGGCTAAAAGAAAGAGTACCACACTTGATCTACTTTTGATACACTCATAGGCAAACACTAGCGTATAACAAAGATTTTTAATTTCTCTTAATTATGACCTAGTAATTAGCAATTGTTTCCTTTTATTTAGAACAAAGACATTCCTTTCATTTTTAAGGTGATCTCTTGTTGTAGGTATTGTAGCAAGCTTCTCCTTCTTATACATAAGAATATTGGATTTGGTAAAGGCTACAATGGTTGGGATGAATTATCCTTCTCCACACGAACAAAAATACTAGATCTTCATTGTCAATTAATGGACGAATTGTCTATGATTCCAAAATGTCAAATCAACACAATTCAAAAAATACTATTTTTTTACTCTTTTTGAGTGCTTGAGCCCTTATTTGGGTGGAAATGTTGGTTAATTCTTTGTAATTAGATTCAAGCAAAGTCTCTTCCTTCCTCACCACAGATCCCCTTAGCATGAACCAAATAACTAACATCGTGAAACCTGGTAACTGTAACAGTGAAACCCGATATCTATCCATCTTGAGGAATTTTAAAGAATGCTCAATTAATTGCAATGCCAAAGGACCAAAATTCTACTATGGCATCCAATTATCTTCATGTCAAGCTTGTCTAGTTTTTCCTTCAACTTCCTCAAATGCCAATAATCACTAGAAGTTGTTTTCATTTTGGCCTTTTTTTGCTTGTGATGTGGCAGCCTCGCATTCATTGTAGATTCATTAAGTCTTTTTCATTGTTGCATAGGCCCTTTTGTGCTTGCCACATGTTATGCGGTTGTTGGTGGTAGGTGTCCCTTCTAATCCTTGTAGGGTACATTTTCCTTTACATGAAAACTCTTGGCAAATTTGTCTTATCTAATGCATTAATAATTTTGCGGATTTCTAAATACAATACGGGTCTGATTGTAATGTCGTCAAGTTTCACAAAGGATCTCCTTAATGGATATTTTGGGTAGCTCTAGGAAAAATCTCAAATCTAAGGGAGTGGAATCTTTGAAGTGTCCCCTTAGGTAGTCTAGGAGAGATCCTTATGGTGGTCATACCTTTTATTGCAATAGAGCCTTAGTTGGGACTACCCTATTAGGGTTTGGGGAACTCCACAAAATCCCGAACACTAAGGTGAGTCCTCAAGTGTAGTTGGGTTTTTCATGGACCTTCCCTAATGTAGAGTTGGGGCAAAATATATCAAACCCTTGGTACAAAGCTTTGGTCTCTATACCCCACATTAAAATTTATCTAATCATTGTCTACTACACAACCATTGTTAGCCTCATCACGTTGCCACATCATTGAATGTACATCAAGAATGAAAAACAAGTGTTCTTTAGCACATAGATTAAAAATGAAGCACTTATCCATTCTGGCTCTTTGAGGATCAAATTTGGATCAACTATCAATAAAGATTGATTGAATCTAAATGCTTGTTAGCTATTATTGCACCAAGAGCTTCTTTCTACAACACAAATATGAATCATGTATGCACTGCTTATGTCATATATGAAGCTTGTTGCTATATTCAAAGTGATTGATAATGCTTGCAAAGATGTCTCTTCTCTCCACTCAATAATTATACCAGCTCAAAATAATGTTTTATTGTAAGCGTATTTTGGATTAGTAGAGGTTAAAAGGAGGCACTATCCATATTTTGATTTTGTACTAGTCTTCATTTTCTCCTTTAAGGTATGCCATATCTTGGTGTCTTGGCATATCCATTTAAGATAATAGCATTCCTTCTCTCCCTTTTCTCTTCTACCTTGTTCAATTTTCATGACGACATTCAACATAGTAATGTAGGAACACTTAAATATGATCCTTGTATTTAACTAGAAGCAATGAATCATGAATTTTGTCCTTCACTAGACTACTATGGCTTTGGGTTGGTTTTTAAGGGGAAGTGTATTTAGAACTATCACAATAGGTATCTTGTAGAGTGAGTAGTTTGGTCGAATGTGGCCCTTCTATCTCAATGCTTAAATATGGTGTTTCATCTCCTCATTCTTCAAAAAAGAGTATATTGATGTAATGCCATTGGGAACAACCCTTACTCAGAATTTGATCCAAATAAGAATATTCA
>APFE031393982.1:0-11387 GCA_000404065.3 Pinus taeda | reverse complement strand
CCTAATTCAAGATGTGAAGAAGTGGAAACACTATTTGATGGGAAAGGAAACAATAATCCACATAGGTCACTAGTGACGACAATACCTGTAGGCTCGGAGTAAGTTACAACAAACCAAAAAAATAGTTTCACAACTTAGGGCATATCATTTCAAAAGGAGTGATTGTTTCCGGAAAAGATCAAGGCTATAAAGGAGTGGCCTCGCCCATTCCCTGGATTGTCATAGAGGTCATATATTTCATGGAATTAGTTAAATATTACTGAATTTTCATTCGATACTTCTCAAGGATTGAGCATCCAATCACTGCTTTTCAATGGAAAGGAGTCAAATTTTAGTGGACACCATAATTTGCAACTATTTTTGAGCATCTTAAGAAATTACTCACATGTACACCTATCTTAAGAATATAATATATGTAGAAGGAATTTGTGGTCTAAATAGATGCATGTAAGCAAGGGCTTGGTGGAGTCCTGATGCAAGAAGGATATGTGGTTTTCTATGAATCAATAAATATAAGTGAACATGAGAATAATTATGTCACCCACAATTTTGAGCTTGCAACAATAATGCACACTTCAAAAATGTGGAGGAATTATCTATTGGGGAGAAGGTTTGTGTTGATGACAGACCATGGGGGACTAATATATCTATTTGAATAGCCTAATTTAAATGCTAGACAAGCAAGATGGTTAGCTTTGATTAGCAAATTTGATTTATAGATAAAGCACATAAAGGGAAAAGAAAATAAGGTGGAAAATGCACTCAATAGGAGTCTACAAGAGGCCCATTTGGAAGCCTTAGTTCTTGCAAAATTGGCATCATGAAAAGGATTAAATAGGCATTATCTCATGATAAAATCTACTATCATGTAAAGAAATGTTGGTAGAAAGAACTAGAAGGATCTATGAGCAAGAGATACCAGTTCACTAATGATGGTATGTTGTTGTTCAAAAATATAAAGTATGTACTTAATGTAGTTTATATAAGAAGGATCATCATTGATGAGTTTCATAAAAGACCTTACTTAGATCATCCTGGTTATCAAAATATGATAAAAGCCATAAGGAAAATGTATTATTTGATAGGATTGAAGAAATATGTTGTTGGATATATTTCCAAGTTTCTAGAATGCCAACATGTAAAGGTATAATTTAGGCATCCAACAAGATTGTTGCAACCAATCCCAATACCTGAGTGGAAGTGGGAAGTCATATCGATGGACTTCATTATGGGATTGCTAAAGATATATAATTAACATGATTCCATTATGGTGGTAATAGAAAATCTAAGTAAGGAAGCTCACTTCATATTTTTCAAGTCCACTCACAAAGCCATTGATATAGCTTAGATATTCATGAAGGAAATATTTAGATTGCATGGGATTTATAAGAAGATTATATCAAATCGAGATGCTCAGTTCATTTCCAACTTTGGAAGGTGTTTTATTTTGGTTTTAGAACCCAAAAAGATTTTATTACAACCTACCATCCTCAGACATATGGTCATATGGAAAGAGTGATCATGATTTTGGAGGACATGTTGAGAATGTATGTCATGCATCAACCAAAGAAGTGGGAATATTTCCTACCATTGGTGGAGTTTGCATACAATAATGGATATCATGAGTCACTAGGGATGAGTTATTTTGAGGCACTTATGGAAAAAAATGTAACACTCCTATCAACTGGGATGACCCAATAAACATAGTCCTTGGACCTGATATGTCAAAGAAAATGGAGAAGGAAGTGGTAAATATAAAGTAGAAATTAAAGGCATATTAGGATAGTTAAAAGAGTTATGTATACCAATAGAGGATATAAGGAGTTCCAAGTGAGAGACAATGTGTATCTTTGCATCAGACCGAGGAGAAACTCATTGAAAGTGGGGTCTTATGCCAAGCTCAAACCCAATTGTTTAGACCATTTCAAATCCTGGAAAGAGTACGACCAATGCCCAATAGATTGGCCTTGCCACCCATAGTGAATGCATACAATTTTTTTCATGTTTATGTTCTTAAGAAGTATGTACATCATCATAATCATATTGTTGAGTGGTATTTCATATATGTGGAACCCGAGGGAGAGTTATAACCATAACCATTGCGCATCTTAGACTAAAGGAAGTTAGCACTCATGAATTAAGTAATTAAGTAGCTTAGGGCCCAATGGAAGCGCTTTGGACTCGATGAAGCCACCTGAGAGATGGAAAAACAAATGAGGGTGTTATACATATTTTTTGTTTGATGAGTAAGTGGATGCAAGAGATGGTGTTCCTTTAACAGGGTGGGGTTTGTAACACCAATTGTGTTCGCCCCTGATTTTGTAATGATAAATAATGACTATAATTATAAAAAAATATACGGATCCACGATTTGAGGGAGAGTTGAGAGTGGGAGAAAGGGTAGTCGTTGGTGTAACTGAATGCACCAACATCCAATATATGGAAAGGAATGATGGGGCAATGGAAATGCCCACGTTTTTCATGTTCCATTACGTGGGTGAATGGAAGCTGGAAAACTTGGTGGAAGGCAATGAGATTGAAGAAATAGAGGTGATACAAGCAAAAATAGAGGATTATCCAACAACAAAATGACAGAAAGATAACATGAGAGAACGCTAGAGAAAAAAAATTAGTCTGGAGTGCAAGAGAAAGAGTGTTGTGTACTGGAGAAAGTCTACTTAGACTAATTCAATGTGATTCCTAGTATTGAGGTAGTGGAGCTATTGGACTATGTTTCCAAGATCAACATATAGTGGGAGGATCATATGAGGTATTGGGTAATAAGTTCTTGCTGAGAATATGGTTGATAAACCACCAAGTTCTTGCTAAGGAGGATGATAAACTTTTATTTCTTATCAAGAAGGTTGATAAACCACTAGGAAGGGTAGACATTGACTAGGGTGCTTGCTAAAATGGGATAATAAACCACTAAGTGCTTTCCAATAAGTTTGATAAACCACGTAATGCTTGTCAAGTAAGTTGATAAACCACCCAGAATATGGGCTACAGGTTCTTGTAGTGCTTGCCTTAAAGACAAAATTGATAAACCACCTCTAAACTATGCCCATATTCCTGGATCTAAGCATTATCCCAATTGAGCTTGGTTGAAATTCCTAAGAAATAAATCCCTTGGATTGTGGATTTGGCTTGGGGGTGAACAAATAAAAGAAATATTATTGTGCTTTTTCCTATTGTTGGGTGAAGAGTTAAAGTCCCACCTTAAGTTTCAATCCATCTCTAGCGATTTAGATAATTTCCGTGGTTGTGTATAATTAAATGATATTTATTACCATGACTAGTATTTTAATGAATAATGTATGGTTATGTGTTATTCCTAATTTTTCATTGAAAATTGTTGCATGTCCTTGGTGGGAAATATGCCTTGGATGTTATTTTGGCTAAATTGGAATACAAGCTTTTGTTGAAGATGTAACTAGGTTTGGTCTTCATAATTATCATAATTAACATTGTACTTGTATAAATATGTATTTCATGTAAAATCAAAAAGAAGAAATAGAAATTATATTATTATTATTATTATTTTATATTCAAAGTATTTTCTTCATGCTTCTAGGGTTAATTGAGTCGATAAGAAAATTTGTCATGAGCCAAAGTCCCATTTGGACTATTGATAAGATTTTTTATTTATTTTTTTCGTCAAAAGCATCAAGTTTGTCACCACAAGACCAATTTAGTTAGCCCATAAGATGTGTCTCTTCATATGGTCGAAAAAATATGTATTGGCAACTGTGCTCCACATTTTGGCAACCAATTCGATTTTTGTGCAAGTAAGATGAAGAAAATTAGCAAAGTCAAAGGAGAGAGAGAGAGAGAGAGAGAGAGAGAGAAAAGTCAAAGGAAAAAGAAAGGTATGTTTTGTGCCCTAATATGTACACACGTGTGATATTTTTTGTGATATTTCAGACCTGGTATAGGGCCGAAATTGCAGGGCCTGAAATTTTAGGGAAAGGTCGAAATTTTAGGAAGTGACCAAAATTCAGAGATTTGACTAGCATTGACTTTTTTTTTTACTATGACTTGTTGAAGATGGCTTGAAGGAGGTATCACTTAGGTCTATGTGGCATTCTTGGTCTTGATATTGGGTATTTGATATCTCACTTCGATCAGATTCTATAAGAAGATAATTTTTCTGGGTTTTCCCATTTGTGGGGTTTTTGCCCTGGCTTGGAGCGCATATTTTGTGTCCTTGTCTATTGTGATATTTATGTTTTGCATTTTTTGTCATTTCTTGATGAAAGAAGGGAACATAAAAATTAAATAAAGAAACCAACAAATTCACAAGTAATTATCATGATAGAGAAATCAACCCTAATCTACCAACTAATTGATTTCTCAACATGGTATGAGAGCTAAGGTGTAGGGAAGGCAGCTTAAAGATCACTATTTGTTGACAACTTGAAGGCTCTATTACAACAGTGATCTCGCCCTAATTGCAACATAAAGAAGATCACAACAATTGAATTCATTTACATTTCAGTAATCTATCTTGAAGTTAAATAGCATTGAACGAAATATGAAACATACAGGAAGGATTGTATCCATGTATGTTTATAAGCTAAACATATTATACATTTTAAATCAAGAGACCTAAGAATCGAAATCCTTATGGGCTAGAAAGGAGAACATTAATATTTATGTTAACCCTATATCATAGGCACATGTTGACTTACTAAAGAAAATTTTGGGCATATATATCAATTGAAGGACACTACAAGGAAAATACATTCTAGCGAAGGTTACAAGGGAGGTTTTTAGTGTTATTAAATTTACAAAAAACGTAAAAAAAAATATTACAACATTTATTTTTGGTAGCGCATGTTTTAGTGGACTTGATAACAAAATTTCATCACAACTAAAAAATTTGGGCGGTCAGAGGCTTTAGAGGATGTTTTTTTTAGCGGTGCGCTTAATGGAAAAATAACATTGGTGAACTACCACTGTAAAAGCACCAGTGTTGTAAATTTAAATAAAATGATCGAGAATGGAAACAAATGTTTCGAGCACCATCATGTTGTGTTTCTAAAAATACCAATGCTTTAATAATAAAAATGCATTAGCTTAGACAATCTATGATACCATGCACTGGGGCGTTGAATGCAAAAAAATCAGTTCCTGAAAAGTATACAGCCCCAATGCGTATGTCTTCAACAAATTCCCTAGGCCGTATCTTTTAGGAACGACACCAGGGAAAGCAAAAAAATCTTGCAAACCTGGTGTTTTTATTTAAATTTACAACACTAGTTCTTATGAGTTATACAAAAGCATTGGTAGGCTACTAATATAAAAGAACAAGTGTTGTTAATTTTAATAATGCACCGGGGTCGAAAACAATATTTTAGAGCATCAGACGTTGGTTCTATGAAAACAACGATGCTTTAAGAATTACAATTCCCAAGGAAGTACAATCTATGATACCATGCACTGCGGAGTTAAATGCAAACAATATCAGTGCTTGAAAAGTATAATGGCCCGGTGCTAATTTTATATATATAATAAAATTAGGTAAATTTTATTTTATATTATTATTTTAATTTTAATTTTTAATTTTTTTTAATTTTAAAATATTTTTATTTATTTAATTTATTTTTATATTTTTTTTATCTGAATGCCCCAGTACTGTTCTTTTTAGAAAAGGCACCGGTCCATGCAAAAAAATATTGTCATATCAATGCTTTTACATAATATAACACATCAGTGCGTATTTATTTTACATACGGACCAGGATTTTGTATGGGATACCATTTTTTATTATTGTAAATATTGTTGCTGAAAAACACATATTCAGAGCGGCACACATTAATATACGATGTCCCAATATCCATATTCTCTTTTTTAGAAACATCGACCTGTGACAGTGAAATTATTGTGATTTTTTAAATCCTTTATTCATAAAAAATCGACATATATCTTATAACAATATTCATATAAATTAAATTTTGATTAGTGCATTTGTAAATGATCTTTGGATTAATTTATATTATCATCAAATTTCACATATCTTCATTATAATATTTAATCATCCATATATTTAATCAATGGTGTAACATTTCACAGCAACATTGGGCAATGCAATAGAATAAATCAAAATGTCTTTTATTATATATGAATAAGAATCTCTTTGCCACACAAAATGGGATAGATATTGGTAACCCCTTGTCTTTCAATTGGGACACTATGTCCATTACATCAAACAAAATGTTTGTTTTTCATAGACAATCATTTCAAAAAATACAACAACTTGCATTGATATCTAAATATATCATCAATTTTTGTTGGAATTGTTTTCAATGCTTGATATACTTCCATCAATTGGGTTATTTGGATGAATGTTTTGTTGATTACAACGATTATTTCCATCTTCTTCAAGTTCCATCTACAAACATAAAAATAAAGTGTAATGAGTGTATCTACGTTGATGAGAATAATTAAAATTGGAATAAATAATATACTTCAATGTAAATAGAAAAGCAATGTACCATAGCAAGAATTGAGTCCTGAATTATACACATTCTTTTAAAACTAAATTTCATGCCTTCTTTCAATAACTCTTTTGTTGGCAAAGTTTCATACTTTGTTTCCTGCAAGTTTTATACCCCACAATAAAACATAGATTTAATATAAGCATTTTTTATTCTATTAATTATAAACTGAGAGAAATAAAACAACATAAATACTTACAAATTCCACAATTAATTTTTGATTTTCCAATATATACTCACAACCCATATTTAACCCACTACTAATCAATTCTTCTGATGGCTCTTCTTTGTATGTTAGCACCTATTTGAAGACATTCAAGGATGGTTGTTGTAAAACAACTTAAATATATAAAAATGAAATATTTTTTTTATAAGAAACTATTAACAATTACTCACAAACTTTAATATCAACCATTTTCTTCCTTGTCGTCTTATTTTATGGGTTGAGTGGGTTCCATTTTGTTTTATTTTCTACAAGAAAACTTAAAAACTAATATTTAATGTTAAATTGTTTGTTTATATGTACCTAATAAAAAAATTCAATGATTACATACATTTTAGGTACATTGTTGTTGAGATGGCTCCTCCTATGATGTAGTTATCACTACAAGGAAAATACCTTCTAGCAGAGGTTATAACAAAGGTTTTTAGTGTTATAAAATTGGTATATTTTGTCAAAAAAGCATCCGCTAAAACATTTGTTTGTGATAGTAGATGTTTTAGCGGATATTACAACGAAACTTCATCACAACTGAAAAACTTTCAGCAGACAGAGGTTTTAATGGATGTTTTCTTTGCAATGCGCTCCATGGAACAAGTAGCACTGCTGCACTAAATATATAAAATCACCAGGTTGCATACATAGCTAAAAGCAACGGGGTGTTGAATGTAAATAACATTGAAGCCTAAAATATATACCACTCTGGTTCTTATCTATCAAAAACGCCCTAGGACATTCTTTTAAGGAACAACATCGGGGTACACAAAAAATAATTGTAGTCTCGGTGCTTTTGTTTAAACTCGGAGCGTTGATGCTTATTATTTGTATAAACACACTAGTGCATCAGGGATATAAAAGGGTCAGTGTTATTAATTTTAATAATTCAATAGGGCTAGAAGTAATGTTTTGTAGGACCGAGGTGTTAGTTCTATGAAAGCACTGGTGCATTAAGAATTACAATGCATAGGGGCGTTAATTGTAAACAATACCAATGCTTGAAGAAATAAATTCCTTGGTGTTGTCATTTTCCAAAAAGGCACCGCTCATGCAAAAGTATGTCATCACAATGCTTTTATATAACATAATGCACCAATGAATTTTTATGTTATGGACACATCGATTTTGTGTATGATATTTTCTCTTTTTTGGAAACATTGTCCTATGACAATGCAATTATTGTAATTTTTTAAACTCTGTTATTCATCGAAAAATCGACGTATATCTTATAACAATATTCATGTAAATTAAAATTTGATTAGTGCATTTGTATATGACATTTGGATTGATTTGTTATATTATCATATTTCACATCTCTTCATTATAATATTTAATCATCCATATATTTAATTAGTGGTGTAATATTTCACGGTGACATTGGACAACACAATAGAATAAATTAAAATGTATTTTATTATATATCAATAAGAGGCTCTTTGTCATACAAAATGGGATTGTTATTGGTAACCCCTTGTATTTCAATTGGGACGCTATGTCCATTATATTAAACAAAATGTTTGATTTTTAAAGACAATTATTTCAAAAAATACAACCGGTTGCATTGATATCCAGATAGATCATCATTCTTCATTGGAATTGTTGTCAGTGCTCAAGCTACTTCCATTACTTAGGTTATTTTGAGGAATGTTCTGTTGATATTATTCTATCTGCAAACATAAAAATAAAGTGTAATGAGTGTATCTACATTGGTGAAAACAATGAAAATCGAAATAAATAATATACATTAATATAAATCGAATGACAATGTACCATAACAAGAAGTGAATCATAAATTGTGCACATAGTTTCAAAATCAAGTATCTCTCCTTATTACAACAAGTCTTTTGTTGGCTTAGTTCCATACTTTGTTTCCTACATGTTTTAAACCCCATTATAAATCATATATATATATATAAACTCAGAGAAGTAAAACAACATAGATA
The DNA here is from genome assembly GCA_000404065.3 of Pinus taeda. Lineage (NCBI taxonomy): Eukaryota > Viridiplantae > Streptophyta > Pinopsida > Pinales > Pinaceae > Pinus > Pinus taeda. The sequence continues at coordinate 2,727 of APFE031393982.1, read as the reverse complement.
CTTGCAAATTCCACAATTAAATTTTGATATGATAACATATACTCACAACCCATATTTAACCCAATCTCAATCAATTCTTTTGATGGCTCTTCTTTGTATGTTAGCTCCTATTTGAAGACATTCAAGTATGGTTGTTGTAAAACAACTTAAAATATACAAAAATGAAACATTGAGTTGTTATAAGGAAATATTAAGAATTACAACTTTGAAATCAACCATTTTCTTCCTTGTAATCCCATTTTATGTGTTGAATGAGTTCCATTTTGTTTTCTTTTCTACAATAAAATACTTGAAAATTAATATTTAATGCTAAATTATTTTTTTATATGTACAAAGTCAATGATAATTGCATACATTTGAAGCATGTTGTTGTTGAGATGATTCCTCCTATGCAATTATGTCCATTTTATTTACCATCTCCTTGTACACTTTTTTGGACATTCCTAATGGCATGTTTTGCATATTAACTCATTGATCATTTTGGATTTTCATAATAAATAAATAAAAAATACTATTTTTATATTGATATATGAAAACTAAATATAACCAAATTGATATTAATAAATGAATGGCTTGTAGTAATATATACTTATAATTCTAGAAAATATTTTTAATTAGGAATACTGTCTTTTTAATGATTCTTTTTTGTTGTTGTATGTTTTTATTATTGCAAGTTTGACATGTCTCATTGACCATTACTCTGGAAACACTTCGTATAGTTTAGATATAATTTGGTTCTTAGAATCATTGGATTGTTTTTTCTATTGTAAGTGGAAATGACGTTTATTTTTTTGTTCCACTAGATCCCTCATACTTTTGTAAAAAAAATCTCTCCTTTCATTAACCTCCAACATCACTTCAGACGAGCTAAGGACTAGTTCATCGTCATTTACATGTTTTATAATTTTTCTTTTCTTAGAATGACATTAATATTTTCCTTCGTTGTTTCTCCTTGTAGAATATTAAACAATATGAATTAATCAGATTGTTTGAAACATTTATCTAATATTATTAAGTATATTAATGAAAACCTAAAAAAAAAACTCATTGAATAGTATTTTTTCCTTCACCTCATTCATCTTTCTGCAATTTTTCTATCAGGGTTTTATGCTCTTTTGCACATAGGTTAAAAATAATATTATCGGCCTTCTTCATTTTGTGGCTTTGCATGACACACACTGACAAATACATATTAATTAAACTTACATATATTCAAACATATAAATTTTGTAGAATTTACAAAGAACTTGCTTTCTCTGCTTTTTTTTATGTGTTATCATTATGTCGATCAATATTTTTGTTACTTAACACTTTCTTAAACATTTTTTATCAATAAAACTTCTATCATTCAATATAGAATCCATTAAATATATTTTATAAATAAATCAAATAATTTTCAGCCAAAAAGAGTGTTGGTAACCGGTGCATTTATCTAAATAAATGCACTAGTGCATTCATCTCATTAAATGCACCAAGCATTTTGTTGAGATTGCAACAAGATGATTGAGCTTAGTGAAAAGAGTCGCCTTCACTAAGTGGGCCCGCAGGCTATTTTTGGCGCAAGTCTATTTTTAGACTATGTCTATTTTTAGACATATGAATCATGTCTATGGATTGCAGGTTGCTGTTTATGGATGAATTGATCAAGTTGGAAAAATAGATGGACTTCTATTTTTAGACCATAGCGGAGTGACTCCACAGCGGAGTGACTGCTCAGTCTAAATATAGAACAGTCAAATATTATTAGCTCATAATAATATTTAGACTATAAACTTTGTCTTATTCTCTTGGAGCACTTCAGGATGAGCTACGGATGTGGTACATGCAGATCCCAGAAGGAAATACGTGGTTACCTATGGGATAACTAATATTTGCATGCAGGACTTCAGTTAGAACTCAAGTGAGTTGAGTTTAGTGGACTGGAGGTGCAGTTGATGGAGTTGTGTTCAGTTTAGCTTTGTTAAGCTGGTTGTATTTAGTCTAACTGGCAAATAGACTAGAGATGAGTTGGGTGAATTAGTTATTAATTAATTCACAAGTTATTAACTCATAATACAACTAATTAATACATCAGTTAACTCAGTTGCATGTCAGTGCATGTTCAGTTCAGCAGGGACAGGTGTTAGAGAATCAGATTGCTATCAGTTGTGACTATAGTTGTGCATCAGATCTTGCACAATCAAGGATTGAGTATGCCAATGAGTTTGCCCATGTATTTTCCCACATTGTAGCTTGTGCTCACGTGGTTTTGCCAAGTAAATACGTGGTTACCTTGGAATTATCATCAGTTCTTGAGCAGGTATTGAGTAGTGGAGGCAGGCAAGCAGCGAAGGAGATTTGAGCCAGTGATTGATTCAGATCTGAGCTGTATTGTGTGTAACAGGGGTGGAGATACTTGTGAGAAGTATTATGTTGTGTAATGTTACATGACTCAATAATTAATATACAGATAGTTTGGGTTTTTAGCGAGATGCTTTCCCCGAGATACATACTGTGTTAATGTGTGAATGCTCTTGATGTTTTATTGTTATTGATGCTGCTATATTGATGATCAACGTAGAGGAGCTTATGTATTGTCTATGTTTTCCGCAATAGTACATGATCAGGATAATCTCTGTTGAATATGTGTTAAATTATTCAAAATTTCTGCATGGTATTAGAGCAGTTGATCATCAGATCTACTATTCAGGAAGTGTTTACATTCTATTTCTCTAGGCAGAGCCTGTA
>APFE031393977.1:0-27231 GCA_000404065.3 Pinus taeda | reverse complement strand
TTCCTATGAGAAAAACTTTCCTCTCAGCTTACTTGTCTCAACACTATGGACCATTAGATTATAGGTTAGACGATTGAACCATCCTGAATCGTTCGATTAGGCTAAGGTAGTTGGAACACCCTAACCGCCTTATAGCCACAAATTCGATCTCCCTAAATGGTTTCGGCTTCGCGTTGTCAATTGCAGGCTAGGGAAACGCTATGGAGCTCTCTTTTAATTATCACTAAAAATGCTTGCTTTGTTACAGCCTTGGATCGAACTACAATTGTAAATGCTGCGTAGACAGGCTCTTCTGTGAAATGCTGCGTAGAAGCGCTTCTGTGAAAGGAAAATTTACTATATCTTTGTCCTGCAATGTTTTCAGTACAGGCTGATGGGCCTTGTAAAATATAGGGCTTTCAGCTATCACAATATTCAAGCTTGCACACAAGAGTCGACCAATTGCCTGGATCTCCACTTCTCCAGTTCCGCTTCTTCCAACCACAATCACTGCAAACATGATCATTCCATTCACAGAATCTTCACAATGAGCCACAACGCCCCAAATTGGGGACTCAAAGTTCCCTCCATCGTCGGAGAGACAAAGAAGGCTTCCAAATAGTGGACGCTTATAATTCTTCAGCTTCTCTACATGTATAACCAGAGTTATGCCAGAATAGCTTCCATCGAAATGGATTCCCATAACATAACCATTTTTCCAATTCTTCCAGTGCCTTGGCGCATCCTGTAATGATTTCTTCCTTAGAGTAGAGATACTCTTCTTCAAACCCCAAAAGCAATCCTCCTGGAGCAATAAAAAATAAGTTTCCATGTACACATCAATAGAGCCATAGCTTCCCTTCTTCTTAACACAAGGGAACCCCTTCAAACAATTTCCCAAAGCCTCGTCATCTGTTTGTAAACCTGTAATTTTAGGTAACAACGACATTTTATTCCATGAAAGATTAACGTTCGTTTAGGAAATTGCATTTCCCGTCTAAGCGGTGAGCAAACCCAGAAGGAACTGACAATGGCAATCACAATAACTGCAAACATGATCATTGCATTCACAGAATCTTCACAATGAGCCACAATGCCCCAAATTGGGGACTCAAAGTTCCCTCCATCATCGCAGAGACAAATAAGGCTTCCAGATAGTGGACACTTATAATCCTTCAGCTTCTCTACAAGTATAGCCACAGTTATGCCAGAATAGCTTCCACCGAAATGGATTCCCATAACATAACCATTTTTCCAAATCTTCAAGTGCCTTGGCGCATCCTGTAATGACTTCTTCCTTATAGCGGAGATACCCTTCTTCAAACCCCAGATGCAATCCTCCTGGAGCAATAAAAAATAAGTTTCCATGTACACATCAATAGAGCCATAGCTTCCCTTCTTCTTAACACAAGGGAACCCCTTCAAACAATTTCCCAAAGCCTCATCTTCTGTTTGGAAACCTGTAATTTCAGGTAACAACGACATTTTATTCCATGGAAGATTAACGTCCGTTAAGGAAATTGCATTTCCCGCCTAAGCGGTGAGCAAACCCAGAATGAACTAGCAGTGGCAATCAATGTTTTCTCCACTCTTTTTTTGAACACCATGTCATTCAACAACGGCAAAACATCATAAACTGTTTCAGGACAATATTCTGCAAGGCGTATTATGAACTTTTTGAGCAACTTTTCCGTTGAAGCCGAGTTGAATATATCTACAATATACTCTTTCAGAGACCAATGCATGAGAGAAGTACCACTAAAAATCCTATAGAATTTCTTCAACCTTGCAGTATATAATTCTGTCTCGTTGCCATGGGAGATAATGTTAACTAATTCTAATACAGAGCATACAAGATTAAAACCCGGCTTCTGTAAGTTTAATACCTGCAGAAATCCAGCTGGGCATTTTCTAATATCTCACAGAAAATTGCTTCTGGTGCCTGGAATGTCTTCTTGGTGGGTTATTATTATCCATTATGATAATTCAGTTAGCCTAAGAGCTAGAAAGACTGAAATTTTCTCCAGTCTATTGACTAAAACCTTTCTCTTGCATGTTGATTACATACTGGGTGACAATCCAAGGGCCACAAGTTACATGGTGGGATATGGACCAAAGTATCCTCGTTAGTTCCACCACAGGGCTTCCTCCATTGTATCACAAAGAGGATTCAACCTTTCTTAGTTGCAAAGGAGGATATTCGATATGGTTTGATTGCTAGTGGAATGACCCTAATGTTTTATTTGGTGTTGTTGTTGCAGGACCTGATAACAATGATAATTTCGTAGATGCAAGAGACAACTATCAGCAGACAAAACCTACAACCTACAATAGTAGGCCTATGGTGGGACTTTTTGCCAGACTTAGGGGGGAATTGCTGGAAATGACCAGAGTCTTCCAAGTAGCCTTCTCTTATAGGATGCAATTAATTTGGTTTTAGTTTATTTTAGTGATGATGTTGTTGGTGGTGTTCTAATGGTTGTTTCTTGAAATTGTTGTTCCTAAGCCTGGATCAGGTTTAGGTTCCCCTGCTCCAACTCATGATCTACCTCAAAGTCCAAAACCTAAGCCAAAGCCCTCTCCAACAAGTAGGAGCTATACACAGATTACTTTCCAATGATTCTGTTTATAGAGAGAGGGTTTCATTTATTGTGGAAGTCCATAGTGAGAAGCACCATTCCTACCAATTGTGCTCTCCTTTTGTTGCAGAGCATAAAATAGAGAGGACGCACACTCTGCATTGGAAATTGTTGCAACATCCACCCGCTTTAAGATTTAAAAAACTAGGTCAACATTCAAAGCCATGATCCCTGAAATTCTTGAAAATTCAATCAAAAGCCCAACATAAGTTGAACTGTCACTTGTGATGCTTTCCACATGACAAATCCACACTCTTATGGACTTGGAGTTTCAATGTGCATTCAGAAAGCTCTGGCAGATGTAGGAAATTTACTAAAGGAGATCAGTGTTTTTTATTTTTAATAAAGGATTATCAATGTTGTAGAATTACTACAGTTTCATATTTTGTTGAAACTTGTAAATGCTTAGTTACCAATTATCATATCCTCAATAACAATGCAAGTCAACTATATCAATGCACATGCAACCTCAACCCAAGTAGGAGATCTGGGATAGATTAATGCTATCGAGAAGGTTTTTAAGGATATTTCTAGTATTAAAATGAATGAAATTTTACCAGAGATAAATGGATAGTTTGGGCTGCATGATAAATTTAGTAGACAATTGAAATTTATATGTGGTTTGTTATCAGTTCCTCGTGCAAGGCAGGGGTGGGAAAAACCTAGCAGTTCTGCAACAATACCAACAAAAAGATGGGTATTACATGTGTTCATGTGTTCAAAAGAATGGAGACAACGTACAAAGAACACCAGATTTGTTTGTCTTGACATTGATCTGTCTTCATGAATACATTATGCACCTATGATCTATCTTGATAACAAGTCACAAAGTGGACTAAATGAGTGTTTCTCTGTATTCAGGTGGACTTTTGTACTCACCTAAATGGAACAATATGCATGTTGTGACAAGTGCCTTATTCCTGCTCATATTCTACTCTGATTATTTGTCTTCTGCTGGCAAGCAATTGCAATGTCCTGGTAAGAATAACCTTGAGAAGGGAAGAATAGTGTGGAAGCTAACTCAAAATATGTGAAAAGAGAATTCCACAATTTGAAGATAAGGGTGATAGAACAAAAAGTAGAATTAAAATAATTAAGAGAAAAATAGTCTCAGATCAGGAAGCAGTTGGAGATTAAAAAAAGGAGAGCAGCATGGAAGACAAAAATGGACTATTATTGAATGATGAATCTCCTTATAGAAATTCTAATCCGTCTTTTAAAATATTGAAACATGAAATAATATAGTGAAGCAAGGCACTACATAAGGAACCAGGCTACCTTTTAGATACCTTGCTGCCCAAAAAGGCACCAACTGCCATCCGTTTTGTGATTTTGATCTGTAGGATGATATCTAATAATAGTTTATGCAGGTGTCCTGGATTAGTTATATAACATTACTAGTGGAAAAAAGGAAGATGACCAAAATCCCATTGCATATGGAGTGTGAAGTGGCACAACATATGCTTTTTGGCAATGGACTCAGAAGTTTCCTAATCGATAGCAGAATGTCGGCTATTATCAATCAATGCATCAGTACATGGTGTTGTGATTATATAAGTGTATTTTTATAGAATTCAATGACCCACCGAAGTTTCCTTGCACAATTGAAATGGTCAAATTTGTGGAACAAGTAGAGGAACAAATCATGCCATAGTAGAGAATTGCAATAGTCAATGCATTCTATATTTCCAATCTAGCAATAGCTATGTAAATATTGCAACACAATCTACCAACTTCAGGTAAACTGGTAAGAATTTTGTTTATCAGTATTAGATGGCAGTCGTCAAGAATCGAGAATATAGAAAAATTGTATATACATATAAAGATTGTATATACAAATCAAAAATAAAATTGTAAGCCGTCTCTAAACTATCTCGGAGTGCACAAGTAAATCCATCAGAATGGTTGGCATTTGCTAAGTCACATGTGTAGACCATTGATCACCTAAATTTGATCCAAGAACCAATGTCTTCTTGGTTGGTTATGATTATTCACGATGATAGTCTAAGAGCTAGAAATACTGAAATTTTCTCCAATCTATTGGCTAAAACCTTTATCTTGTCCGTTGATTACATATTGGGTGACAATCCAAGGGCCACAAGTTACATGGTGAAATATGGACCAAAGTATCCTCGTCCGGTCCACCAGAGGGTTTCCTCCATTGTATCAAACAAAGAGGATTCAACCTTTCTTAGTTACAAAGGAGGATATTCTATATTGTTCGATTGCTAGTGAAATGACCCTTACCATATCTTTCTCCTACAGTGCTTTCAATACAGGTCAATAAGCCTTGTAAAATGTAGGCCTTTCAGCTATCAAAATATCCGAGCTCGTACACAAGAGTCAGCAAATTGCCTGGATCTCCATTTCTCCAGTTACGCTTCTTCCATCCACAATCCCTGCAAACATGATCATTCCATTCACAGAATATTCACAGTGAGCCACAACGCCCCAAATAGGGGACTTAAAGTTCCCTCCATCATCGAAGAGACAAAGAAGGCTTCTGGACAATGGATGCTTATAAATATTCAGCTTCTTTACATGTATAACCACAGTTATGACAAAATAGCTTCGACCGAAATGGATTCACAGAACATAACCAATTTTCCAAATCTTCAAGTGCCTTGGCGCATCCTGTAACAAATTCTTCCTTAGAGCAGAGATACCCTTCTTCAAACCCCATAAGCAATCCTCCTGGAGAAATCGGAAATAAGTGTCCATGTACACATCAATATAGCCATATCTTCCCTTATTCTAGCACAAGGAAACCCCTTCAAACGATTTCCCAAAGCCTCGTCATTTGTTTGTAAACTTGTAATTTCAGCTAACAACGACATTTTATTCCCTGGAAGATTAGCCTTTGTTAAGGAAATTGCATTTCCCGCCTGAGTGGTGAGCAAACCCACAAGGAACTAACAGTGGCAATCAATGTTTTCTCCACTCTTTATTTGAACCACCATGTCATTCAACATGAAAAACATCAGAAAATGTTTCAGGACAGTATTATGCCAAGCATATCATGAACTTCTTGAGCAGCTTTTCTGCTGAAGCTGAGCTAAACATATCTACAATATACTCCTTCAGAGACCAGTGCAAGAGAGTAGTACCACTAAAAAGCCTATAGAACTGCTTCAACCTTGCAGTATATAATTCTGCCTCGTTGCCATGAGAGATGATGTTAACTAACTCTAATACAGAGTATACAAGATTAAAACCTGGCTTCTGCAAATTTAATACCTGCAAAAATCAAGATGGGCATTTTGTGATATCTTGCAGAACATTGCTTCTGGTGCCTGCTTGGCATTGGCTCAAAAGTGTCTCCAAGTAAAAAGATAAATCTTCTGAACTTCTTGGTGTGCATTGCACTAAGAGGGCATAAATTGCCCTTCGCTTGTCTGGCGATTCATTGGAAACAAATTCTAAGATATCCCCTACTTCCAGCTGAGGCATGCTTGTCTCTCTGAATGATGAAGTTTCTTATTGAAATTCTAATCTGTCTTTTAACATGTTGAAACATGAATTAGTATAGTAAAGCAAAACAGTACATAAGGAACTAGGCTACGCTTTTAGACACCCAGCTGCAGGCACCACCTGCCATCCTTTTTATCATTTTGATCTATAGGATGATATCTAATAATAGTTTATTCGGTTGTCTTGGATTAGCTGTATAATATTACCACTTGGAAAAAAGAAAGATTGTCAAAATTCCATGGCATATAGAGAGTGAAGTGGCACAACACATGCTCTTTGGTAATGGACTCAGAAGTTTCCTAATCGATAACAGAATGCAGACCATTAGCAGTCAACGCATCAGCACATGATGCTGCGATTATACAGGCATATTGGCATACAATTCAATGACCCACTGAAGATTTCATGCAAACCGAAATGGTCAAATTTGTGGAACAAGTGGAGGAAAAAATCATGCCATAATAAAGGATTGCAATAGTTTATGCATTCTATATTTCCAATGTAAATGGGAATGTTAGGTAAATATTGCAAGGTCATAGTGAGAAGCATAGTTCCTCCCCACTATGATCTTCCCAACTATGATCTTCTCTTGTTGCAGAGCATAAAATAGAGAGGACACACACTCTACATTGGCAATTGTTGCGCCATCCACTCGCTTTAAGATTTAAAAAATTAGGTCAACATTCAAAGCCATGATCCCTGAAATTCTTGAGAATTCAATCGAAAGCCCAACGTACGTTGAACTGTCTCTTGTGATGTTTTCCATATGAATGATCCACACTCTGATGGACTTGGAGTTTCAATGTGCATTCGGAAAGCTCTGGAAGACGCAGGAATTTTACCAGACGAGGTCAGTGCTTTTGGTTTTTTAATAAAGGATTATCAGTGTTGTAAAATTACTACAGTTTTAATATTTTATTGGAACTTGTAAATGCTTAATGACCAATTATCGTATGCTCAATAACAATGTAAGTCAACTATATCAATGCATATGCAACCTCAACCCAAGTAGGAGATCTGGCAGAGATTAATGCTATCAAGAAGGCTTTTAAGGATACTTTTGGTATTAAAATGATGGAATTTTACGAGAGGTAAATGGATAGTTTGGGATGCATTATAAATTTAGCGAGCAATTGACATTTATATGTGGTTTGTGATCAGTTCCTCATGCAAGGTAGGGGTGGGCAAAACCTAGCAGTTTTGCAACAATACCAACAAAAGACGGGTATTATGTGTGTGTATGTGTTAAAAGGAATGGAGACAACAGATAAAGAACACCAGCTTTGTTTGTCTTGACATTGATCTGTTTTCATGAATACATATACAACTATGCTTTATCTTGATAACAAGTCACAAAGTGGGCTAAAGGAGTGTAGGAGTGTTTCTCTGTATTCAGGTGGACTGTTGTACTGGCAGAAATGGAACAATGTGCATGTTGTGACAAGTGACTTGTTCCTACTCATAGTCTATATTGATTATTTGTCTTCTGCTGGCGAGATGGATAGTTTGGGTTGCATGATAAATTTAGTAGAAAATGACATTTATATTTGGTTTGTCATCAATTCCTCATGCAAGGTAGGGGTGGGAAAAACCTAGCAGTTATGCAACAATACCAACAAAAAGCTGGGTATTGCATGTGCACATGTGTTTAGAAGAACAAAGAGAATTTACAAAGAACACCAGTTCTATTTGTCTTGACATTGATCTGTCTTCATGAATACATTATACACCTATGTTTTATCTTGATAACAAGTCACAAAGTGGACTAAAGGAGTGTTTCTTTGTATTCATATAGCATAGTTCAAAGCCTTGAATTCACTCTCATTAATAAATTCCAAATCTTTGATTTGTGACTCTAAGGAATGTGGCCTTCATCAAGGCTTAAAACACCTAGACTCTTTACAAGGTACCTTCCTATTTGCTTTGTCTCTTCAGACATTTTGACATTTTCTTCATGGATGAAAGTGTAAAACAAAGAGTAGCTTCATATCAACACACTTTCCTTCTTATGCAACTCATGTAGCATTTTTATGTTGTAAATATTACATACATGTCTCGGTGCTTTACATGACACAAACATTACAAATCCTCTAAAAGGGGACTCCCTTATTGTGAAGTCTCTTAATTGTCAAATCCCTTAATGGGCTCAGAATATAAACATGAATGATAACGTTCCACTTTCTCATTGCCATCTATAGAGTATGATTTTGGGGTTAATGATTAATGGTTTGCAACTGAAAACAAATTCAGATAACTTTGTACACAAAACTCTTCTTCTATGCTATTGTTTCCTATGCTACTGCCTTAAGGCGTTTTCTTTGCAACATGTGGTGCAAATGCTAGTTTAGGAACATTACATATTTCTCCAAATTAATGAGATAGAGGAACTTCCTAAAGATTCTCTTCATGAGACAACCATTTTCAAGCAATAGAGAGATCAATGGCATGGAAAGTTCATAAAGAAGAATATATTCAAAGTTGGAGATTGACCCTTATTATTTGACTCAAGATTCAAAGTTGTTGCAAGATATTTGTTACAACACTAGTTATTGTGTTTCTGCAATACTTTATGCAATTAGAACTAATCCGATGATTCAATACCTCTCATGAATGAATTTTATATAGTGCTATAACTCCTTTAGGAAATTGTGGCATGACTGTAACTTGGTGACCATTCTATGACACTTTTCGAGTTGGGACAAAACAATGGTTGTTGTTGTAACAATGGTTTAGGATAATTGATGCAACAGATTGTGCTACATCACTGATCCATGGTAGCTACTACAACACCTTGTGTTGCAACATATTCAACAATTTAATACAACCACTCTTGACACCATTGATAACATTAAAAAGTAATGGGAGATGACATGATTGATTCCGCCAACCTAGAAAAGTCAACCAATTCATAGTAAGCATTAAAATGTTGGATTTCCTTACATAATGAATGACACTAAATTGGCATGATCACACTTAGAATCATTTTCATACATCATGTACCATCAATTCCCATTATACTCTACTATTTCCATAATCAAGGACACAATCTTACCACTAAAACAATGATTACACTACTTTAACTATAAAATCACCATAAGTGAATTATTCATTCCACACTATAATCGATATGTCATTTGAACTCGAGAAAGCATCATTCGTGGATAATTGAATCTCCAAAAACCATCTAAGACTCCCCTACTACAAGCCTATGACCATGTTTTGTCTATCTTTAAGGTCATAGGGTGGATTGAGTATCTTAAGAGACTAGAGGGGTATGATGATGAAATTGCATTTGAGTGTTCTTTAAATATGCATAATGATAAAATAGTGGTAGGAGGGAAAATAGTGTTGGTACAAGAGGAAACCATAGGCACTATATTAGGCCTACTATAGATTGGGGAGAAATGGTACTCCCAAAGGAAGCCACAATTAGAACTAATGGGAGAATTATTGGAGGTAAGGGAACTACTCGTGAAAAATGGAAATGGGTTTGACAAAAATTTACTACTAGCACCATGGGATGATGTAGCTATTTTCATACATTGGTACTTTAGGTGTGAGGGATGCCATGGAATTGTGTCTTGGAACCACCTAATGTTGCTAGTGTTGGAAACAATGTTAATATTGAGACAGGGGGTGAATAAGTATTAATACTAACTTTCAATTCTTTATTCCAATTTTATTTTCTTATTCAAACTTGGAAACCATCCATATAATCAACAACAACATATAATATGGAAACAATATGAAATCAACATACAAGCACACACCATGAGAATCATACACATGAGACACAAGGTTTTACGAGGAAACCCTTTCGTGAAAAACCACCAAAGATTGTTGTTGTTATTGATGTAAAATAAGAGAACCTACTCTATTACACCAATATTTGTTGTGAGCCACCACTCACATGAAGCACCAATTCCTTTTGATTGTTTTCTAGCACCTACTAGCAGGAAGCACCACCTCCCTTTTTTTGTAGCCACTTGTTCAGCTTACCAGAAGCACCAACTTCATGGATTTGTTGCAAGCACCAACTTGCAACTCCTTGGATTTATGCAAGCACCAACTTTCAGTATGCACAAACCCCCAAGCCTTCTCAAGCACTCCTCTAGAGATGGAAGCACCAACTCTTTATATGCAGGCTCCAACCCACACTCAACAAGGAACTCAATGTTATCTATAATTGGCAACCACTCTGCCTGATATAAACTATATTCTCTTCACATCCCTTACAACTCTACTCATTCTACAACAACCAACTAATCTTCTCAACAACAATCACTCATCACAACTCCTCACAACTCTCTATTATTCTTGGCCCTCTACACAATGTACAACAACTTGTTTTTCCACTCACAACACTCACCAACAAACATAGGCCACACAGTCCTCTCTGCACTTTACTCTTCAACTACATGCTATTAGCTCTAGGCCTCCTTTATTCATTGTGCCCTCTCAGCCTTTACCACCGTAGCACTGGATTTCTCATCCTTCTTCACACAATGCAGGAACCTTCAAATTTTCTTCTCGCAAAACTAATTCTCTCAGGGTATCTTACTTTTTCCTAAACACTCTCTAGCCTATCTCTGTAGAAATGGCTCACTCATCCTTACACACAGTAACACTCCTCAACAACGATCTCTCCACATAGCTCACTCTAAAATGTTGTATCCCCACATTTTTCTCAATTGGGCTTCTCTGTTTTGTTTCTCTGCTACTCATTGATAGATGTTTCCACTGTTGTCCTGTATCCACACTTGCCTAAGTGTAATTTGACATGGCTTCTCTATGGACTGTTTTCCTCATTAACTTGTCTCAACACTTCCTGTAGATCCATTTGACTCCATAAACTAACTCCGATGATCTTCATTTTTTCTTCAACTGCCAACCCATTCATCCATTTAACTCATTGAAGCATGCAATGAAGCACAAAGATGGCTTGTCTCTCCTCAAAGTAGACCCAACACTCTTCTTTTTGTAAATTGTTGTCCTTCTTGCCTTGACCCAACGATCTTTGACAATCATTATTACTCCTCCTACCAATGCCTCTGCACTAACATGGTCCTTGCTGCAGACTCATCCATCTTCATACACCTTTGTACTATTACATTATAGTCACAACATATCGTAACTCATATAAGAGGAATTCTACGATATCACTAGGTTCTAATGCCCTTAGCCCCTTGGTGCTTAGCTCCTTTGGCATTTTCTTTTGCATAGGACCAAAACTGTGACCAATGGCTTACCACTATATTGGAGCACCTTTGTATCGTAACTCACACATTGAAATGTTACGATATTACATTGTTTGATATCCTCCGCTCCCTCAATGCTTAGCTCCCAGAGTGTTTTTATTCTCATATGACTGAGGGTTGTGACCAGGGGCTTAGCCTTAGGTGCTAAGGCCTGTTGTTCATTCTGAGGGCATATATTTATTTTTCAAGTCTTCTCTGGCCTTGTTTTCTTGGACTCATCACAACCAAAAATCAAACCACCAATGGAGCCCCTTTCATCGGAATTTTTTTTAATTCCATCTACACAGGAGTTACAAGGTCCTCAACCTCGAATAAACTAACCTCAGATATGACATCATTCTCTCGTCACTTCTCCACGTGGAAACTTTTGAGTGGTGGCACGTGTCACTCTAAGTTTCCCTACTGCAACACCAAAAATGCCAAAATAGGTTGCCACGTGTCCACCTTACTACCATGTCATGCTAACTTCAGTTGCCACTGTAGCTTCTCAGAGCCAATCACATGCCGCCATGTGTCTTTCTAGAGGAGAGAGAAAGAGTCTCAAACAACCTCGGTTTTGCATCAAATCCTTTGTTAATTTGGCTTGGCTTTCCTTGGTGATTTTAGCAATATTGGCCCTATTGTATATTGTAACTTATTATAATACCACTGTTAAGAATTTTTAAAATTTTGTTATCCCAAAACTCCGATATTTCGATGTCCTCCAACTTTTGATATCCTGATATGCTCAACCCCAAGGCTTCGATATTCTCTAACCTTTGATGTGGTCTACTCTCATGCTCTGATATTCATCCTTCTAATTTTTTGACCTTTGATATTTTGATATGACCTGCTCCAATGTCCCGATATTTCAATCTCTGATATAGCCTGCTCCAATTTATCACTGTTCTTAGGGCTTCAAGGCTCTGACTTCGGTAGACCACAACTTTTGATCCACTAGGTCATTTTTATACTTCCACACACTGTTGGAAAGATATTTAAGAGAAATTTGCAATAGAGAGGGTCCAATGTAGGCTTTGAGCCCATACGCATCTTGTAAAATGGCTGAAAACTCTCTACCACTCTTTTTCTCCTTGACTCTCTTTCTTGTGCCTGGAATCCTGAACTCCCAACCATCATAGTCATCATTTTATGGCTTCTCTAGTAAGCCTTTTATGATGATTATTATCTACATGAATTAAGTAGATACCATGGGATTCCATCTTGACCATCATTGTATTCATCATTTTATGACTTTTATAATAACCCTACTACTGTGATGATTTTCTACAGAGTAATGCAACAACCACAGGATTCCTCTTGGGTCATCACTAAGAACATCTGTTGCGACAAGAATCCATGCTAGTATGGTTCAAATCAATGCCAATAGTTAGGCAATGCCAACTTCCCAACAGAACTCTCCAGCATGACTATTGACATCAATGCCAACACACTCACAGATATATTTACTAAGCCACTAGTCATCCAGAAAATGGAAACTATCCAACAATCTCCCCCTTTGGTATTAATGCAAAAATATCATCCTTATATTCACTTTTGATGGCCACTCCACATGATGCTTCCAAAATTCTCCTAGCATAAGCCACCAATGAATTTCTCTCTTCTCCAGGGGCCATTACAGTTTATCCAATAATTCTCTCCCCCTTTGACATCAATGGAAACGGGCTACATGCTTCCTTTTTCTCCCCATTTAGTTAATGGATGTGAAGACCAAGGTCTAGCTATTGAGATGTGCATTCTACTTTGTAAACATCTCTTCAAGGACTATCAAAATTGCTGCTCCATAAACTGTGCATATGTGATATGCTCCCCTGAACATATACTACATCTTCTTTGTGCTTCAAGTCTCAGACACCTTATAGATGTTGGCTATTAACTCTTCATACTCTTCTTTGTATCAATTAAGAAGAAAAATAAATACCAATAAAACTGCTCATGATATTTCTGCTACTGCAAAGACTAATCAATGATGATCCATTTTGAGTTTCTCTTCTTTTCTCCTACTACTTCATCTTCTATGCTCACTTCTCCCGAGCATATTTACAGTCAAAACTGCTCCCTCTCAGTTCAAGCCTAAAAAATATAGACCGCTACTTAAACAATACCAAATGTACCAAAAAAAAGGATTCAAATGGAACAATGTACCAAGCAAACTCTAATACTTCCACTCAGAAATAAATCTCCATTTGCACACAAGGTTACTCCAATTGAGCCCAAGCTATCAATTCCCATAGAGACACCAGTTGAAAGAACAAAGGACATTGAAATCTTGTTCCAATTGTGTTTCATAAACACAATACTACTAGGAATAATCAAACTGACAACTTAAATTAAATAAAGGTATTTTGCCCAAGATTCAAACATTTCATTTGCTCAACAATCTTTGTTTCTGAGGCTGACAATTGTTGCCTACTACTCCTTATCAAAGCAGCTACCCCCAAGTTAATGCTCTCTAATCTCCTGCAACTTATTTCTTGCCTTTACATGGGAACTGATCCTGTGGAACGAACTTGAATGTGATCCTGTCAATCCACTCTTCTGCTAGAACCCATCTTCTTCTTCCCACAACATAAGATATTGTTGTGTACTATCTCTGAATTCATGCTGTCTGCACTCCTCCTCTAATTTTCAATGTTGATATATTAAAAACTAACCAATTAATTCTTGTAATAAATAAGAAAACACAACCATATCTTCATCAATCAAATGCACCTTTCTTTTCATTTATTTCTTCCCGCATCTGACTTACTAGGCCTCACTTGAGGCCATTATCTTCCTTCACCGAAGAGAAACATAGAATATACTCCCCCTGAGTAGATCATCCTTTTTCTTCTTCCAAACCTTCAATGACCGAGTCCTAATAGAAGCATTACTCTCCAACTTCTTCTTTTTCCATGTTTGGGCTTTCTCTTGGCTACACATGGATAGAGGATCCTTCTCTTTCGACCCTCTTTCTTCACCCAAATTATTTTGTTTCATTTCTTCCTTACAAGGAGGTCTGCTATGGGAGTAGGAAGATCATTATTTTGACTTCTTCATCCTCCTTCTAGCTTGATATTTTGATATTTATAATGGAAGACAATCTTGTATTCATTTTCTCTTTTCTTCCTCTTTGTCTTCAAATCCTGAGCTACTCCATTTGCTTGCATATGCTAAGGAACATGCCATTTCTTCTCATTTCAGCAACTGGCTGTCTTGTGCCCCAAATTTCCATAGTTGTAGCTTTCAACATGGCTTAATAATGGGACATAGGAGTTAATTTTCTTGACAATTATTTTTTCAAAACTCATATTGCGGCTAACATGCCTTCTCCTAGCCTCCTTTTGCATCCTTGGGTTGCTGCTTCCCAACACATTTTGTTTTCTTGCATGCCATCTACAATTTATGGTTTTATGTCTAAAGTTATTGTAAGAGAAACACTAACCATAAAAAGTCGTTTGATGACAGAGGTTACCATTTCTTTGAAGGCATTGCCCTTGAGGAGGAAGAGACCTATGCCAGTTCTTCATGTGCCTTCCATGACAGCTTGCATTACTGCCTTGATTTCTTACTTGCGACTTCCTAGCTTTCTTCTGTTGCTTTTCTTGCTGCTACATCTTATCCTTCTTCTAATGCTTTTTCTTCTTTAGTTATTTCTTCTTTCCTTGTTGTTGTTGCTATCCAATAATATCCTTTCCTTTTTTGTTGTTGGAACCTCATAATCCATTTAACTTGGAAATTGTCATTCAACCTTTTCCTTCATGGAGCTTGTTTCTTCTTTAAAACCCAATCCAATATTGATGAGAGGGGATCTCTACTTAACATGCATCTCATCCAAGGCCTTTGTGCTCCCCTCAATATTTTGGTATTGAGACAACTATGTTTTTTACTTTTCTAAGCCATGTCTAATTGCGACTACTTCATTTTGTAGTCTCACAAAGTAAGCTTCTTTCTCTCTCAGTTGATTGGTTAACTTCCCATTTGTTGGGACTCGCAATTGATCAGTTTTTGACCCTATCTTTTGCCGTATATTTACCCTTTTTGTAGTAATAAGCAAAAGCCTTTAGTTCATAAGGATATATTAACCCCAAGGTATGGAGCAATCTTCCGCAAATCTATATTTAATTGTTTACTTCATATTCGTAAGTATCTTTTCACTTATCTATGGAAATGCTGACTAGAATCGTTAACAACTGTCATAAGCTTGCAGGAGTATAATAAACAGTTGCTGCAACACGAAGAACAGCAACTAAGCAGTTGCTGCAACACGAGAAGCAGCAACAGCACAGCTGCCACAATACCAGCAATTACCCAAAGCAGCTATTTTGTAGCCACGGACAACAGATGGCAGCTATCGAAAAAGAGGATAACGTGGCACAATCAAGCGGAAGAATAGAGAACAACATGGGGAAATAGCGAAGGGAATAGCAATTAGTTATTCACCGTGTACAGCCGAAGCTCCAAAAAGGATGTATAATCACATGGTTGTAACAGCATTCTAATTTGCTTATTTTTAACACACAGTGTTAACTGAAAAGCTGTAATATTCTATTGTAGTAGATGTCCCCTCTATAAAGAGGAGACATCTACATGAAACGGGTGTGAGTCGGTCTGTAATCAAGTTTTGAAGAACATCAGCAAGTCTGAGGTCGATTGTACTCAATCCTTTTGGCATATGAATATAAACTGGTTCTGAGCACTTAATCCGTCTCCTTCTTTTCGGGGAATCTTGTGAGAAGGACTGGGCCCACCTTCCTCACAAGATTCACCCATTTGTTTCCTTGTTGATTTCGTAGATGTATGGTAAGTTCTTCTCAGCATTTTGGGTGGATTTAACAGTATTGCCTCTGGCATTCTTTGCTTTACAAGTACTCTGTTTCATTGCTTTTTGAGTTTGTTTCTCACCGGTGAATGAGAGTGTTGTGTGCGTTAGCACTTCTGATAACAGAGGCAGGTGCTGGATGTCCCCATCAGGAGGATAGGGTCCTGGTCCTCTAACAGAAGAACATCCATTATTTCATTTCTCAGATTTGTAATTCTAATTCGTTGTTTTCATTTTAAAGTACTGTAATGATATAACATAGTATGCTACAACTTTTTGATGCTTTTCGGGTTTTAAGTACATACAGTACGCATTTCCTTTGAAATAAAAGGACTTTCCCTGGTCGATAATTAATGTGGCACTTGAATGTTAATTCACAACAATTCAACTAGCCAACATTTTGGCGCCGTTGCCGGGGAAGGCAACTAAAGAACTCTAAAAACATTAATGGTTTCTTTGTGAAAATAACAGGTGTATGAGAGGGCGCAAGAAACCTAATTTTACAGGCGGCAAAGGAGGGAGGAAGACTTTCATAGATGAAATCATTTCCATGGATTGTCCTCTGAAGATCCAGACGAATTCCTTTTCGAATTCGACATACTGTGCAGAAGCTATGATTACATAAACCCTAATCAGAAGCTGAAACTGTTTCCAGCAACATTAAAAGGGAACGCATTAAGGTGGTTTATGAGCTTGGGAGCTCAGGCGATCACCACATGGGACCAAATGAAAGAGGGATTTCTGGCTAAATATCAAGACTACTATCGGACAAGAGAGAGGAAGGAAGAACTGTTCAAAATGGTCCAGAAAGAGGACGAGAATTTAGAAGATTTCGTGGAAAGATTATAGTATAATTTGCAGCGGTCTGACCATCCTAACATGAGCAAAGATATTTTGAAGACCATACTGCTAAGAGGAGTAAGAGACGACTGCTTAGACATGCTGAACATGCTTGGAAAAGGGGACATTTCTAAGGAACCATTTGAAGAAATTGTTAGGCTCTGTATGCGATGTTCAAGAGGAGCGGCAGGCAGATCAAAAGGCAAAGAAAATGTGTATTCAAGGGTTCAAAAGTCAGCCAGTGGGGGAGCAACAAGAGCAGAGATAGGTAACTTATTAGAAGAATTTAAAACTAAAATGCTAAGTTCTTTTGCTTCACAGATTGACTCTCTGCAGGTCAAGAAGAAACAGGCAGAAGTAGAAGCTGCCCTGGCGATTTTCTGTTCAAAATGCAGAGAGAAACATCCACTCAGAGAATGCCCACTGGACAGGATGCCCGTATGCACAATTTGCGAGAAGGATCATGAAACACAACAATGCCCCTCTTTGCCTGGAATCAAGGCAGCACTGCAAACAACTGAAGAGGAAGCTGAAGCAGTGTATCTAATGACTCAAAGGAGGCAATGGCCGCAAAGACAAGGTACGAGCTCTAATACAACATTTAATCGTTGGAATAATAGTTCTCCTTTTTCCCCACCCATGAATCAGATGCAGTACCCACCCTTCAATACAATGAACTTTCCACTCATGCAGCAACCCTTTCCTGACCCGACTATGTGGAACCCTTGGGCTCCCCAGCAACCATACTTCAATCAGTGGAACCAGAGCTGGGCAGCCCAGCAAATACCTTTCCCTCAACAACAGCAATCTCTCCCTTTACCGCCAAATAATCCTCCAAATAATCAGGTAATGAGACCACAGCTGCCTGTTCAACCTAATCCTAACCCGAACAATAAAGCCTTGCAAGTTATTGACATCCAGAGTCAGTCTATCCCTCCCTTGCAATGTAATGATATCCATCTCCGCTCAGGGAGAATAGTGGAACCTATCATAGATGATATCACGGACTCGGACAAAGAAGAAACTAGAAAAGAGAAATCAGCTAATCATAATACTGAAATAGTGAAAACAGCACCTAACAGCAATAACCAAGTGGTAGAACCACCATTCCCTGAAAGGCTAATTCTCACTAAAGAACCAGAACAGCCTACCTTCAATTTGTTAGGAGAATTACAAAACTTATATGTAAAAATTCCATTATTACAGGCTCTAAGGGATGTTCCTATATATGCTAGAACTATTAGAGACATCTGTGTAAAGAAACCTGGAAGGAAGGCTAAAGACCCCCTCACAGTTCATGTGATGGGGGAATTAACTGCCTTAATGACTGAAAAAGATTATCCTGTCAAGTATGGTGACCCTGGTCACCCTACAGTAATAGTCCAGGTGGGAAAAACCCTTGTCTCTAAAGTCTTAGTAGATTTAGGAGCTGCAATAAATATCATGACTCTAGAGACAGCTCAATTACTTCAATTGAAAAATTTCATCAGGGAAACTCCTACTATCTTAGAGCTAGCTGACCGTTCTACGATCAAACCTGAAGGGGTCATTGAAGACCTTATAATCTCTGTAGAATCATGGAACTACCCGGTTGACTTTGTGGTCTTACAAACCAAAACAAAATTGGGGGGTCATCCGTTGATTCTAGGAAGACCATGGTTAGCCACAGCAGATGCTTTCATCAGCTGTAGATCTGGGTCAATGACCATCTCCAATGGACAAGAAATGAAGCAGCTCACCCTCTATCCTCATGCAACCCCCATGATTAACAGTGATAACTCCATATGGGTAGACTATGAGGACGAAGAAACCCAACCAATATTAACTATTGGGCAAGCTTTGACCTTTAAAGATTCTACCGAAGATGAGCTGATTAGTAGTTTTATTTCTGAACCTTCTTCGGTCAGTTTGGAAACATCAAATCACTTCGCCGCAATCCTAGAACCAGAATCTCAGCAGAATATGAACAATGAAAATTTGTGCCAAACTACGCTAGGTAATCCTTCCAAGAGCACAACAGTTGAAATCGAACCTGGTAAAACACTGAATATAAATCCTGACTTAACGGAAGAGGAAAAACAGAAAGTAATAAATTTACTCCAAGCAAACAAAGAGGCGTTCGCATGGGACTACACAGACATGAAAGGGGTCTCCCCTGAATTATGTACTCATCGTATATACATTAAGGAGGGATCCCGACCAGTCTGCCAACCCCAGCGAAGAATGAATCCTAACCTCAGGGAAATTGTGAAGGAGGAACTCCAAAAACTCCTAAATGCAGGATTCATATATCCAATATCTGACAGCGAGTGGGTTTCTCCACTCGTAATTGTACCAAAAAAGAATGGGAAATGGCGAGTATGTGTAGATTATAGATCATTAAATAAAGCAACACAAAAGGATCACTTCCCTTTACCTTTTATTGATCAAGTATTGGATAGTTTAGCAGGTAAGAAATTCTTTTCATTTTTGGATGGGTTTAGTGGTTACAACCAAATCAGGATTGCACCCCAGGATCAGGATAAAACAACATTTACCAGCCCATGGGGAACTTTTGCTTATAGAGTATTACCATTTGGATTGTGTAACGCCCCAGCAACATTTCAGAGAGCGGTGATAGGAATCTTTTCTGATATGCTAAATGATTCATTAGAAGTTTTCATGGACGACTTTACCCCTTATGGAGTGACCTTTGAAGACGCCCTGCAAAACCTTGAAAAAGTACTCAAGAGGTGTATTGAAGCACACCTCGCTTTGAGTACTGAGAAGTGCCACATGATGATGAACCAGGGCATTGTATTAGGACATTTCATTTCATTTTTGGGAATCCAAGTCGACCCAGCTAAAATTCAGGTAATCCAGAACCTTCCTATCCCGAAAACGCAAACAGAGGTAAGAAGCTTTTTAGGACATGCCGGCTATTACAGAAGATTTATTAAAGATTTCTCTAAAATAGCCTCCCCTTTGTTTGTATTATTAATGAAAAATGCTGAATTTAAATGGACTGATAACTGTGAAACTGCATTCAATAAACTTAAGCAGCAGCTGTCCACAGCCCCTATTTTGAGAGGGCCTGATTGGACACTGCCCTTTCATATTTCCTCGGATGCTTCAGACACAGCAATTGGGGCCGTCCTGGGTCAGGAGGAAAATAATCTCCCCTATGCTATTTATTTCATTAGCAAGAATATGACACCAGCTGAATTAAACTACACAGTAACCGAGAAAGAATTTTTAGCAGTCATTCACGCTATTAATAAATTTCGGCATTACATTACTGGCTATACTACCTTTGTGCATACAGACCACTCGGCTATCAAGTACTTAATGAATAAGTCAATTACTAATGCTCGAGTCACCAGGTGGTTACTATTGCTGCAGGAATTTGATATCACAATAGTGGATAGGCCAGGAAAAGAAAATGTAGTTGCTGATTTTCTTTCTAGGTTAAAAACTAACGAAAATGTGCCAGTAGATGATTCTTTTCCGGATGAGTATCTATTCGCAGTATCTGCTCACTCACCCTGGTATGCAGACATTGCTAACTATCTAGTTGCAGGAAAACTACCATCACACCTATCACACAGGGAAAGAAGAAAGATCATCCAGCAAAGTGCTAGGTACAGCTGGATAAGCGGGTGTCTATTCCACACAGGAATAGATCAGGAAATCAGGAGATGCGTTGGGGAAGACGAGATTTATGACATATTGAAAGCTTGTCACGATGGTCCTTGTGGAGGACATTTTGCAGACAAAAGGACAGCTCACAAGGTACTAAGAATGGGATATTACTGGCCATCACTTTTTAAAGATGCAAAAAAATATGTGAAGGCCTATGACAGCTGCCAAAGAATGGGCCAGCCCAACCACAGGGATGAAATGCCACTCAACCCTCAGGTAACTCTCGAACCCTTTGAGAAATGGGCATTAGATTTTGTAGGTCCTATTAACCCTCCATCTAATCAAAGAATTTACATTCTAGTATGTACAGACTATATGACTAAATGGGTAGAAGCCAAAGCACTTATTAAAGCTAATGAGGAAGCAGTATTAACTTTCTTATTTGAAGAAATTTTTGTTAGATTTGGTCTACCCAGGGAAATAGTCACTGATGGAGGGCCTCCTTTTAATTCTCACGGTTTTAAAGATATGCTTCAAAAATACCATATTAAACATAAGATGACCACACCTTACCACCCTCAAGCAAATGGACAGGTGGAAAGCACAAACAAGGTCATAGAAGCTATCTTAACAAAAACAATAAAGGAGAACAGAAAGGACTGGTCTCAGCGATTGCCCGAGGCTCTTTGGGCCTACAAAACTACCTGGAGAAATACAACAGGATTTTCACCTTATGAATTGGTCTTTGGAAAGAATGCTATTTTTCCCGTGGAATTTGAAATCAAGACTCTAAGAACTGCCTTAGCTGTTAACCTAGATTTAAATGATGCACAGACAGTCAGGTTACAGCAGCTGCAGGAGTTGGACGAAAAAAGACTAGATGCCATCCACCAAACAACTATGATACAACAACAAAGAAGCAGATGGCATGATAGAACCATTAAGAAAAAGCAGTTCCAAAAAGGTGACTGGGCTCTTCTTTATGACTCACGTTTTGAGAACTTTCAAGGGAAGTTGAGAACAAGATGGCTGGGACCATATGAAGTGGACACTGTTTTCCCAAATGGAACAGTTAGATTAGTAACAATTGATGGAAGCAGAACACCACTGTTGGTGAATGGCTACAGACTTCGGTTATATCAGCAGCCGATTTCCAAAGAGGACTTCAAAGCTACTTGTATGGCAATAAAGCAGTATTCTTTCCCAGAGGAACTTGCTGTCCCTCAGAACATTTAAATTTCTATTTATTTATGTAGCTATTAGAATTAGACATATTTTTTTTATTTTTTTTTTCTAGTAACTAATAATTTCTGCCAAGGATTGCAATATTATTTTCAGATTTTGCAGATAGAACGTGGGAAGTAGCTGAGAACAAGGATGAAGAAGGAATTATCCCTGTTGCTGCAACACCATCCTTGTTGCTGCAACACCATTCCCCGTTGCTGCAACACCATTCCCCGTTGCTGCAACACCATCCCTGTTGCTGCAACACCATCCCTGTTGCTGCAACACCAGTCCCCGTTGCTGCAACACCATCCCTGTTGCTGCAACACCATCTCTGTTGCTGCAACACCATCCCTGTTGCTGCAACACCATTCCCCGTTGCTGCAACACCATTCCCCGTTGCTGCAACACCATCCCCGTTGCTGCAACATCATTTCCTGTTGCTACAACACCATCCCGGTCGCCGCAACACCATTTCCTGTTGACACTACTTCCAATTCTCCGACATAATTCTCTGTGGCTGCAACACCAATCTTGATACACGACAGTGTGTACTGACCCAAAATATCCCTTCCGCATGAAAGAAATCACTTTCCATAATGATTACAAAACCTCATCGTCACTTCCCCGTCATTATCATATTCATGTGCTTTTAATATCCGCGATAATGATTATCATCTGACAGTTAACGAGAAAAGACGTTGTGACGCAGTGATCCAGAAAGGTAAAGGATAAAGGTACGCACGTTATGAATAAGCATTAAATATTAGATAAGCGGAAAAAGGTGATAGGCACATCAAATGATTACATTCCCCAATCATATCGTTCACACGTAGAAAAGAGGGGGGGGGTTTACCAAAGCGATTTCATAATAATTAGCCACGCTAACCACCGCCACCCTTAAATTCTCCCGGTTGTATGTAAAAACGATAGCAATTGTGATGTATACTCTGAGTTAGAATCGGCAGCTTGGCCCTGAGTTCTGAGGATTCACTGAAGCAATAGCCATGGGGAGAAGCCTCATCACGCATGAACCAGCCACAACAGCAGTTCTGGAGCTCTTTCCAGAAATTTACCAAATCTTCATGCAAGCGGGATGGATAGAATATTTCAGAAGACTTCCAGATTTCGACGAACAATAGGTCCTGGAATTCACACGCAATCTGACAGAGGGATACTCTGTCGTCCAAGGAATTCAGGTTCCGGTCACAGAAGAATTCATAGCTGAAGTTACAGGACTTCCAACCACTGGGACAAGATGGTTCACTAGAAAACAAGTAATCCTGAACGCGCAACAAGACTTTCTCCGTCCGGGCGAGGAGGTAGAAACCAAGGGTAGAGGCATAGCATTGCGGTCGCTGCCGCCACCATGGCCAAGAATTGCCGAATTCGTCAAGCAGTATCTAACCTGCGAAGGTCGATACCAGGTAATCTACCAACACGACTTCGTTCTGCTCAATCACTTAAGAAATGGTCAATTAGTGAATATACCGTATTATTTGCTGGGTTGTCTTAAAAATATGGCACGATATGCTATGAAAGCGAAGAATCCAGTCCTCTCCCTGAAACACCATCGCCTAGTTCAATTGTTGATTAATAGGGCTCTCCCTTTAAACATCCCGCCACCTCCCATTAATCCCCATCCAAGGGAAGAAAGTCCACAGCCTATGCAGAGCAGTCCCCATCAAGAGGAAACCTCTCGTCAAGCTGAGAATATATCTCGGCAAGACCAGGAGCCTCCTCAACAAATGGACAACACCCCTAAGAAAAGCCCTCCGGAAGAACCCCAGCAGACAGAGCATAACCCCGAACAGCCCCAGCGAATACCTTTGCATGTCACAGAAAAAGAACAAGAAATAGTGGAATTAACTGTGTCTCCCCAGAGAACCAATTCCCCCGCCCCTATACTCAGTATCTCCACTGATGACTCTGAGGATAATGTCCCAATTATGCAGCTCAAACGAAAAAGGCAGCAGCCAAAGGAAACCTTAGTAAAAAGAAAAAGAACGAAGGTTTCAGCCAAAATACCCACCACCCCGACTATCATTTCAGCTACAAGAATCAGCAGAAAAAGAAAAATATTTCAGTTCTCTGCCTTTTTACCTAAACGAAAAATGGCGGTAGATGAATCCCCTGAGCCTTCTAGCCCACCATCTATTCTTTTGAAACCCCGTACACCGGCCACTTCCCGAAACCCTTCTCCCTCACCCACAGAGGCTGAGATACAGAGCATTCATAGTTTTGTGGACTCATATCTTAAGGTAGCTGCAACACAAGAACCAGCTGCCGACATCCACAATAATAGCGAGCAAGTGGCTGCAACACAAGAACCAGCCGCTACCCCAGGTGACACACAAGAACCACCTGTGGGAAACATTGACCAAGGTGATATAGCAGAACCTCGGCCTCCACTCGGATCTCCTATCCCACAAGATCAGACTACGATACTAGCCCTGCAAGAAGAAATTAAGTATTTGAAAGCTCAGATTCAGGATTACCAGAAAGAAATAATAAGAATCAAGGAAGCTTATGACGCAGAATTCAGTTTGCACGTATTGGCAAGAGCAGCCTCGGCAACAGATAGAAGCAAAGATACTGAATATATCTGTACAGTTTGTGGCGAGATATATGCTCAGGCAGGGTATAGATTAGTGAAGGAGCCAATGGAGGAAGCCCCCGAGGCTGAAAATGAAGCAAAGCAGGTTGATGATGATGAGAAACCTATTGCTACACAAGAACCAACAGGAGTCTCACAGCAAATGCAGGCGGAGGACCTAGCTTCAGAAAAGGTACAGAATGAGAACTCTGTTGTTACACAAGAACCAACAGAGGAAATGCAGAAGAAAAATCCTGTTGTTACACAAGAACCAACAGGAGTCTCACAGCAAATGCAGGCGGAGGACCTAGCTTCAGAAAAGGTACAGAATGAGAACTCTGTTGTTACACAAGAACCAACAGAGGAATCACCCCGGCTTACCCAGATAACTACAGAGCAAACAACCCCAGAGGAAAATAAGAAAGAAGCTTTCCTGGAAACTGATGCTGGATCATTCCAGCTCACGGAACAGACACTGTTAGTTGATGCCTACATGCAAACAGAACCCCCTACTGTTAAAGACACAGGGGTAGAAACAGAGAGTTTTCTGGAACTTAAACGCATATGGTTGAAAGAATATCATCAATCTCAAGGGAAAGCGTTCGAACAACAGAAAGAAACCTGGCTTAATCATGCCTATAAAAACTGGAACGCACTAGAACAGTGCAAGGCACAGCATAAAGAAATCAAGGAGTTAAAACACAGGATGTCCCTGATGTTTGAACTATGCCAAAGGATGCTTGCAGCAAGGAAGCCCTCCTTCAACTATGCCACATTCTTGAGGGAAAGGCTTGCGTTTATTCAGTTGAAGGCTATCAAGGAAGGGAGACCCTATCAAGTGGTCACAGCTGATCAGTTCATGGCTACTTTTGCAAGAGCTCCCAAAAATGACCAGAACCTGCTATGCGAATTATATCTCCACAATGAGGCGGTATCGGAAGAAAGAAATATCAATATGATACCGGTAGTAGGCGATACACAATTAAGAGCCTTCATCTCTTTTCTGGCAAATCAGCTCACCTGGCAAAATGCCTTTGTCTCAGGCTTCCAGAATGAACAAAATTGCCTTTTATGGATTCGAGCTGAACCTCAGAACCCTGCCGCCTTCATTTCACAGCATTTAAAAATGATAGCCAATAATGAAATGAAGGATCATGTTATGAAACTGCGGACAGAGGTCCTAACAGGCTGTCAGCAGTACATAAAAACTAAAGCATCATTGGCTGTGGAGGCAAATAAACTATTTTGGGATAACTGCCCGGCAGAAAGGAAAGAGTATCATCCATACAACCCATTAAATCTACAGGTGGCATTATCAAGGGTTCCTCGGTATGTTGGAAGCATGAAAATCTATGCAGAAAAATGGATAGGCTACAGGTTTAAGTTCCCACTTTTATGGCTACCAGGTGAGCAGTACAAGGCGAAGTTTGAACTTTCAAACACTGAAGAGACAGCAATGTGGAAACAGTTGAGAACTGTTTATGGTTTCAAAGAACAGTTCGATGATCCCTCCTTCAGCTATTGCCTCAGTAATCTTCATTGCTCGGCCCAATTCTCCGACTCCGACTCAGATTAGGCATTGCATGGGGACATGCAATCTCTTCAGTTGGGGGGGATGTTGGGACTCGCAATTGATCAGTTTTTTACCCTATCTTTTGCCGTATATTTACCCTTTTTGTAGTAATAAGCAAAAGCCTTTAGTTCATAAGGATATATTAACCCCAAGGTATGGAGCGATCTTCCGCAAATCTATATTTAATTGTTTATTTCATATTCGTAAGTATCTTTTCACTTATCTATGGAAATGCTGACTAGAATCGTTAACAACTGTCATAAGCTTGCAGGAGTATAATAAACAGTTGCTGCAACATGAAGAACAGCAACTAAGCAGTTGCTGCAACACGAGAAGCAGCAACAGCACAGCTGCCACAATACCAGCAATTACCCAGAGCAGCTATTTTATAACCACGGACAACAGATGGCAGCTATCGAAAAGAGGATAACGTGGCACAATCAAGCGGAAGAATAGAGAACAACATGGGGAAATAGCGAAGGGAATAGCAATCAGTTATTCACCGTGTACAGCCGAAGCTCCAGAAAAGGATGTATAATCACATGGTTGTAACAGCATTCTAATTTGCTTATTTTTAAACACACAGTGTTAACTGAAAAGCTGTAATATTCTATTGTAGTAGATGTCCCCTCTATAAAGAGGAGACATCTACATGAAACGGGAGTCAGTCGGTCTGTAATCAAGTTTTGAAGAACATCAGCAAGTCTGAGGTCGATTGTACTCAATCCTTTTGGTATATGAATATAAACTGGTTCTGAGCACTTAATCTGTCTCCTTCTTTTCGGGGAATCTTGTGAGAAGGACTGGGCCCACCTTCCTCACAAGATTCACCCATTTGTTTCCTTGTTGATTTCGTAGATGTATGGTAAGTTCTTCTCAACATTTTGGGTGGATTTAACAGTATTGCCTCTGGCATTCTTTGCTTTACAAGTACTCTGTTTCATTGCTTTTTGAGTTTGTTTCTCACCGGTGAATGAGAGTGTTGTGTGCGTTAGCACTTCTGATAACAGAGGCAGGTGCTGGACGTCCCCATCAGAAGGATAGGGTCCTGGTCCTCTAACAGAAGAACATCCATTATTTCATTTCTCAGATTTGTAACTCTAATTCGTTGTTTTCATTTTAAAGTACTGTAATGATATAACATAGTATGCTACAGCTTTTTGATGTTTTTCGGGTTTTAAGTACATACAGTACGCATTGCCTTTGAAATAAAAGGACTTTCCCTGGTC
>APFE031393974.1:0-10456 GCA_000404065.3 Pinus taeda | reverse complement strand
ACCCTTTCTTAGTAAAATTTCCTCTTTTTATACATTGTGGAACAGTTTCTGAAACTATCCAAATTATCTAACTGCTTTCCTAACTATATGAAGTAAAAACTATTACATAATTTATACAGGGTAAAAGACACCTCAAAGAACATGAAATAACAAAACATAATTGGATTTAGAAGGGAAAGATAATTATTGGCTTGCTATGTTGATCCGCAAGCCAAATTCTTCTGTAAATGCTCTAATGATGCTCAATTCATTTTAGCTGTGATA
The DNA here is from genome assembly GCA_000404065.3 of Pinus taeda. Lineage (NCBI taxonomy): Eukaryota > Viridiplantae > Streptophyta > Pinopsida > Pinales > Pinaceae > Pinus > Pinus taeda. The sequence continues at coordinate 10,192 of APFE031393974.1, read as the reverse complement.
AAATACATTTAGTTTGTGTAATCCTAACTTACATGGGCATTCCGATTAGCCAAAATGCCAAGAAACATATCAGACTGTCTTCCTCTTCAGCTTCGGTTCTAACCCTATTTTTCCACTTTACACAAAGAAATTAACATGACATTTCATTGATACGAAACTCAAAGGAGTTAATACTGCTTCATAAACTTGTCAAGTCCACCCATTCAACGCTCTGTTGACTTCCATTGCAAATTACAATCGGCCTGAAAATCCCTGTAAAACTTAACTTATTTACCCAACAACAATAACTATGAAAATATATGAATTATGCGTAAAACCCTTTATAATGAAAATATATGATAAAACATGCTTTTCCACTTCCAATACACACTCAACACAATTCCCAAGGCATACTTCCTGCCAATTCATCTCCACCATTGATCTACACTTTTCAGATTGGATGGTCTGTAAAGGTTTTGGGTGATACATAAGCTCGAAGAAAACTTGCCCGAAATGGGCAGTTTCCTCTAACCACTCAGCTGCTACGTGTTGAATGATAAGTGGGATTGGGTGGTCACCACTAAAACCACTTACCATCTTCGTTCTGCATGAAATCCTGCCTTTTAATACACGTCATGGACCCACCAGGGCTTTTAATTATAATATATATATGCTTAGAGTCTGGCCTTTCCATTATAATGCCTTATAATAGAAATTCATATAAAATAGCGTAAACAACCAATATATATGAATATCAATAAAAATAGTGATAAGGCAGATGCGTTGACTTATAAAATATGGCATATAAACTATTGGGTCCAGAACCCAATTGCTCATCGCAATCGGCATAGCCACATGCATATATATTAAGACCTATGTGATAACGCAGACCCACCAAGGATTATAAATCATAATGTATATATATTTCAGGTCTGACCCATGATCACAAATCGCAATCAGTGATGTTCAATGTTCATAGTTCTATGGTGCAGCAGAATCGATACGCTTTATAAAGTACAATGTATATATTTCGGGTCCATTGTTAATGTTTAACACTTGTTTCTCTTTGTAAAACCCAATATTTTCCTTATTTCTTTTATATTTTGATTTCCGATAGACTTGCAGAATCTTTTTTCAAAATAATTTTCAAGTGATTTTGAATGAAACAATGAATAAAACAAACAACAAAATGCATGTTACAACATATCCCTTCAGCTATGTGTTGACTACAGGTAATTGAATCAAGTAACTATTTGAAATCAATATCATTTGCCTCGCATTGATGATCTATTTGATCAAATGAAGGGAGCCATTGTATTCTCCAAGATTGATCTTTGATCTGGATATCATCAACTCAGAGTTAAAGAAGAGGATATTTGCAAAACTTATTTTTGAACTCATTTTGGTCATTATGAGTTCGTGGTTGTTCCATTTAGGTTATCTAGTTCCCCAGGAGTGTTTATGAGTCTGATGAATGGTGTATTTCATAATTACTTGGACAAATTTGTACAATTGTTCCTCGATGACATCCTAATCTATTCAAAGTCCCCAGAAGAGCATGAGAAAAACCTAAGATTGGTGTTACAATGCTTAACATAAAATAAACTTAATGCAAAATGTCCAATTGCTTTTTTTCCAATCAAAAATCTATTATCTTGGACACATTATCTCCAGTGAAGGCATTTCTGTTGACCCAGCAAAGATCGATGCAATTTCAAAATGGCCAACACCCTCTAATGTGCATGAAGTGCATAGCTTCATGGGTATGGCAGGATACTATCGGAGATTTGTGGAGGGGTTTTCAAAAATATCCAACCCAATCACTTCATTGCTTAGGAAGAGAGTACGATTTAATTGGGTAAATGTGTGTGAGTAAGAATTTTCCAAGCTCAAACAATGTTTGAATATAGCTCTAATACTTAAGGTTCCAAATATGGATAGACCATTTATAGTATGTACTGATGCGTCAAAAGATGGATTGGGTGTGGTACTATCACAGGATGGTAGGATGATTGCATATGCCTCTAGGAAGTTAAGGCCGCATGAGGAAAACTATGCAACCCATGATCTATAACTAGTAGCTATAGTTCATGACTTACGACTTTGGCGAAATTATGTGGTGGGAAAGAAATTTGAACTGAAAACAGATCACAGAGGTTTGCATCATATATTTACTCAAAGTGATCTAAATTCTAGGCAAAGAAGGTGGTCATAACTCCTAAGTGAATATGATCTTGACATAACTTACATCAAGGGTACATTGAACAAAGTAATTGAAGCACTCAGCTGAAGACCACAAATATTTTTAGTAATTCCATTGAAGATTGATTTACTGGAGCGCATCTTTAGGGCACAAGATGTAGATGAATGGTGCAAGGAAGTTAAAGTTTCTCTTTCTAGGGAGGGGGCTAAGAAAATCAAGGTAGAAGGGTATTCTTATGATGGCAACGGTATGGTGAGATTCATGCAAAAGATTGTAGTTCTAGATCAAGGTGGGATTCATGAGTTCATTTTGAAAGAAGCTCATCATGCAACATATATGGCTCACCCGAGAGTCCAGAGGATGTATGATGATTTAAAGAAAAAATTCTTTTGGGCAGGCATGAAGAAGGATGTAGAAAATTTGGTAGCAAAATTTTTGGAATGTTAGCTAGTTAAAGAAGAACATGGCCATCCAATAGGATTTTTGCAGCCACATAACATTCCTGAGTCCAAATGGGAAGAAATGTATATGGAATTTATTGTTGAATTACCTGAAACAACCAAAAGGCATAACGTCATTTTGGTGGTGGTAGATAAAGTTACTAAGAGTGCCCATTTTATACCTGTTAGAGATACTTAGAAAGCATCTAAAATAGCACAAGTATTTAACAAGGAGGTGGTTATACTTTGTGTTTTTCCTAATAAATCATATCAGATAGGGCCTATATATTTATAGGAATGTTTTCGACTAGTTTCTAGGGAGCCCTTTAGACACAATTAAATTTCAGTACAACTTATCATCTGGAGATTGATGGCCAAACTGAAAGAGTAAATCAAGTGTTAGAGGACATGCTTAGAATCTATGTAATGGATCAACAATCTAAGTGGGAAGATTATCTTCCTATAGTGGAGTTTTCTTACAATAACAGTTATCACTACTCCCTTGGTATGGCACCTTATGAGTTATTGTATGGAAGGCCATGCAGAACACCTTTAAGTTGGGATGGATTAGAAGACAGAATCTCGGTAGGTCCTAAAATGCTTCGAGAAATGGAAGAACAAGTGTGTTGTATAAGGCAGATATTAAAGGAGGTGCAGGATAGACAAAAGAGCTATGTTGATATGCATAGAATGGATCATAGATTTAAAGAAGTTGAATTTGTTTTTCTTCGAGTAAAACCTCAGAAAATCTCTATTAGGTTTGGGAAAATATCTAAGCTCTATCCTCGATTTGTTGGGCCTTTTGAGATCACTAAAATGGTTGGACTTGTGGCATATCATCTTGCTTTAACATCAGTTTTTCATCGTATCCATGATATATTTCATATTTCGGTACTATGCAAGTATGTTCATGATCCTTCTCACATTTTAGATTGGCATCAGTTATAGGTAACGAATGAAGGGACTTTGAAGGCAGAGCCAGTTTACATTTTGGACCATCACACTCGACAGCTTAGACATCACCTGTTGGACCAAGTAAAGGTCCAATGGGACTTGTACATTCCTCGTTCTGCCACTTGGGAAGATGCATCTTCTATGCGTCTTGAGTTTCCTTTTTTTTAAGTTAAACTTTTGGCCAATTTTACTCCAAGAGGGGGAGTATGTAGTGTCCCATTTTTTTTCTAGTATAGTTTTTTTTCACTCCTATCAAGGGTGATTTTTGATGAGCTATGTATATGACAGATTGATCACTTGATTGAGGAATAATGTTTTATATACATAGTTACATTTCCTTTTATGTTTATGTATGACAGATTGATCATTGGATTGGGGAACAATGTTTTATATAGTTATATTTCCTCTTATGTGTGGTATCTTTAATTATTTGTATTAGATGGCTTTGATCAAGTAAATGTTATACATATGTTTCTCCTTTTTGCATTTGATTTATGAAGAAGGTGTATGACATGGATGGTGATCCAAGATTGAGACACATAGACCCATGGATGCTCATGGTTATGTGGAATAGGTAGTTAATTGTGATTTATGGATGATACATGATTTGTGTGATTATATATGTCTAATATTGTACTAAAAATCATGTGGTGGGGTACCTAGACATTTCCCAACAAGGATGTTCAATTATGAATAACTGTGGAAGTCATTTCTTCAAAATGACTATGGAAGTCATGCATCATTCTTGGTAAAATGTGATTAAGTTAATTTCATTATGAAATTCATTTGATTTCTTTGATCTATGAGATTGTAATGTGTGTAGGTATTTAAACAAGGCCTTACGAGTGAACCATCAGATGGGTAAAAGCTCACAATCAATACCATAAGGAGAAACGCAAAGTTTCAAAGCACAATAGATGAGAGGGCATGGAAATTAGGGCGTGGAGTCCTAAAGCCAAGAAATATAAATACATGGATTCTTGTATATTTAGGGTGTGGAGTCGTTAATATTTAAAAATATCAAGTTATGGAATCTTGGATCTTTGGAGTAGATCAGGGCGTGGAGTCCTTAATCTACTAAGGCATGGAGATGCATGAAATAGGGTTGAGGGATCCTTATTCTATAGAAGAAAAATACCACTCATGGATGAATTTCCTTAAATAAAATTTCATTCTCACAATTTTGGAATGACTTTCTGAAAATAGAAAGTCATGTCCAGTATCTCAAACACGACTTTCCAAAAATAGTAAATCACCTTGCATAAATTGGTAATCAAGCAGAGTTGAAGAAAAACAACTTAACTTGTCATTAATAAATTCTAATAGATCAATCTTGATTGAATCATCAATATTATTAATGTTATTATTATTTATTATGAGACTATGATATTATTATTAAAAAGGAATTACAAGTCAACTTTATCTCCTCAATCAATTCACACATCTCCTTCATGACTCTCATGGCTTTATGTAACTCTCTTTCTCTTTTAAATAATACATTACACTCTATTTTATGCACTCATCAAAGAAGTCATATTCATTTTCACTCATTAAAAATATGTCATAAAATATTCCTCTTACGCTTTCTTTAATGCATATGTTACACTCTCCTTAACTAAGGCATGCATGCATCCCCTTAATGGCATAAGTTACACTCCTCTAAATGGAATCCAATGCATGCACATTACTCCTCTTTTATGATAGAATTGGTTGCTCCTCCTATATATGAGTCTCATGTATTCTCACTTGGGGGGAGATTGTGATGCCAAGAGTGGAAGAGACTTGAGGAAAATGGTGAGAGGGAGAGCTATGGCGAGTAGCCTATTGCTTCCAAAACAATTCTGAAATTCTTACTAAAATCCTAAGATCTCTAGCTATTGCAGTTGGCCATGAGTGGTAATGAGAGGAAGTGAAAAATTGCTTCTTTAGTTTGCCTTGCAAATCTCTCTATTGTTGTCTTTTGGTATCGCCTATGAGATTTTGCAACTTAGGGGTTCCAGGGGGAGAATTTATTCCTGGATATGGTTGGGAGGAAAACTAGGTGGTTCACAATGAGTTGGTAAGGATATTGGAGCTGGAGCATACTCCCACCTTTGTGAGTTGTATAAACTCTCTACCAGGTATGTTGAAAACATTATATTGTGTTTTTTTTGTAGATAATTACATGGTTTTTTCTTATTTCATTGTTGACTGAAACTTAGATGTATATCAAATGCTTCACACTAAATTTTGAAGGAATTTTGCAATAATTGTAGATTATTTTATGTAAGTTTTTCGTTTTGTAAAATTTCGTTGCAAGTTGATTGACATCATGTCTTAATGGCTAAAGCATTTAGGATGCCATGAGTATATGAAAACATATTGATAGCATAAATTTGGTTTTCCTTCTCCTTTTAGAGTTGTAGATAAGTTTGCACATTATATGTTTGACAAAAGTGATAAATGAGATAGCAGGAATTTGTTTTTTGTTGTGGTTTTAAATAATCACATTTCTGAGCATTTCTATTTCAATTCATTTTAACTTCAGGAGGTATCCGTGCCTTATGGCCATGTCACCCCAACTTTGATTTCAAAAAACAGAGCTTTAGAATTTGGTTATTTACGCTGTCATATTTTACAGATTTGTTGTTATTGCCTGGTGGTTTGTTTCACTACTTTTTTTCTTTTAGTTGTGACTTACCTAGTAATCTCTATTTATGAAACCAACCTATTCTATAAACTTAGAATGCTTGTTTTAAAGTCTCAATGGTTAATAGAGTGATAGTTTAAATAACTTGTGACTGCTTGTTTGATTCTTTAATAGTTAGCAGTTTGTTTTGTGACTGCTAACCATTGTTCAAAATTATCCAATGGTTGTAGCTACATCTCTGCGAGCTATTTGTAAACTTCCTTAAATGTTTATAGTTATTTATGTGCCTAAAGTTTTGTATATGCAACAATGAAGGTGGATGATAGTTCTACTTATGTATTATGTTCACTTATTGGCATTACTGACAATGAAAAATAAGTTATGTAATATGAGATTCATGTTAGTTAATTGTGGTGAAATCGCCTTAAGGGTTATGGTTGTAAGTGTTTGATAAAATGCCTCAATGGTTGTACATTTAAAGCTTGCAAACTGTTTGACACAATCCTTTAAAGGTTGTAGCTAATTACATCTATGAATTATCTATAAATATGGCTAAGTGAATTTGGGATTTGCAACCAAGGTGTTTTTGGAAATATCCCAATGAATAAGCATGATGATTCCATTGAATTAAAAATCTATGGAATTCAAATTGGGTAGGTAAATTTTTGTAATTCTTAGCTCACATATGAATTCATAATCATTGGAAACCACTCCTTTAGAAGTTGAATTATCTTGTTTTTTTTTCCTTTGTTTTATCAAAGAATTCATAGGCATACTATTTAGAACAAAATAAAATTAGTCACTCTTAAACACTTTTAATTGCAATAGAATGAACAATTAGCTTATTGGAAACTATGGTTTGTAAAGATTGATATTCTTTTTCCAACTAAAGACTCTATCATTTAAATATGATTTTAAGACTTATGGTTGTAAGTTTTGGATCTTGATGAACCATGACCCTGTAGCTTTAATGAGAAGTTTAATATTACCATGGGTTAGTTAGTTAGTAGAAATTAGTGCGTAGTGTAAAGAGTACCAATAAAAATAAAAAGAAAAAGAAAAATATAGATATATGACCTTGCATTAACTTTTATGTCTTAAAAACTTAAACTCAATAAAATAATATCACATTTTGAGCTAGCCTTAGTATAATACTAATGGTTGGTAAGGTGGGACCTTACAATCTATCTATACGTCACAATACTCTTAAGAAAGGCCTTGCTATTACATCAGTAAGGAAGTGAGAGAACAAAAAGAAAGGAACCACAACTACATCGTCGAGCACTACAATAGAATGACATATACCATTGGTTGGCGTTAGCAATCTTTAAGGCAGAGAAGCCTCCAACATGAAAGAAAGAAAATGATAGGTGGGAACCCATTATCATGGAGTTGGAGCGTACCAAATTGTTGGGTGCCACCCTTAATAGGATATTTCTCAAACAAATAATGTTTGTATTAAGAAAATGCCAAAAATCAATCATACAACATATAAATACTTCCTTTTATAGGCAAGATGGATCCAAAATGGGGATGATCAAGTATGACATAATATATTATCTATTAACTACTAAAAAAATAATATGAAACAACATAACAATAATTCATAGTACATAATATTCCACTATGGCCTCTGGAAACCATGTTTTCACCTCCTATGGAAGTGAATAATCATGACACTGATGACAAAAATATTGAGGAAAAGCTTTCTCTAACAGAGGCAAAATAAAATTAGAGAAAAAATAATAGGAAAGAGATAAGGCAGCACAAAAAAAGGTAGCCAAACCATGAAGACTAGAACTATAGAATATGAGCAACTGTTGTACTTGAAAATTTAACAATCAAGACAGAAAGTAGTAATTTTGCTTGAAATTCAAACAAAGAGGAGGCATATAAGGCAAAACAAGGTTGTATTGAAATGAAAAAGGACCATCACTTTTAATCGTTAATATATATGAGACTCCAAAAAAAAAGGCTACATTAGTTGGGATGCTCCACTTGTCCTTTTGAATCCTACTGAAATCATGGCCTCATAAAAGAAGAGATCAACAAGTGGTTGTTTATTCTCTGAAATTTAGAATTGAGCTCAGGGGAACTAGAGGCAATTCATGGGTGGGAGGATAGTGTCTCCTGGCGCAGGTTTTCGTGCAGCCAATTTCTCCAATTCTTTGGTTTGGTTTGGCTTATGTTGACTTAAGTTGGATACAATTTCAATTATGTACAATTCTCTAGTTTGGTTTGGCTTATGTTGACTCAAGTTGGATACAGTTTCATTTATGTAGACTACTATGCAATGTACGATGATATCTTTTTAGTGATATTCTTACTTATAAACTATTTATGAATAATTGATAGTTGTAGAGTGATATATATAAACTATGTGTATAGTTGCATAGCAAAAAATTAACATACTAGTGATTGGTTTAATCCATTACTGTAAACTCCAATGTATCTGTAGATGTCTATACTCGTTATCGAACTAAATCATTGTGTAGATTTTAATGCAATTATAGATAAATATTCTAGAAATTAGTTACGAAACTATGATAGTTTTCAACAAAAAAAAAATCACATGTTATGCTCTATCTGATAATAGGCAGCTTAAAATAGATATTGAATCCTATGACATGCATTACACTACATGCAAAGGCAGTTAACCAAGAACTAGTAGTAGCAGTGATGCTAGAGCGAGATGCGCAAATATACACAAAAATGTACAACTAAACATGGAAATCATAGTGCAATATATTTGAGCATTAATATAAGCATGCATACACACATCCATCAGATAATAGGAAAAACTCAAATAGGAAAGTGAAATAGGTAACTTTTAGATTGTAAGTAATGTACAGTTAAATCTTAAGAATAGAATTAATTATAATTGTAACAGTCGTTAGGTGATCAATGTAGAAAAATATCATAGTCTTCAGGGAAAAAACTATGTTGTTGTTGAGGAGGATAGAATACCCATAGAGATAGCTATGAGGAGAACAAATAATTTAATTATGGGTCTTAGGATACAAAAAAACACGATTATATTTCCTCAAATTGGAGTTGTAACACTGGAAATGAATGAAGACAGAACCCGCAAAAAGGAGTTATTATACAGGAAATAGTTTATACAGTAATTAAATTTAAACTATACAGGAATCAAATTAGCAAAAATTGCTTGTTAACTTAGGTAACTGAGCTTATTTATGCATAGGAGTTGGATACAAAATGGGTGGTGCATACAGGTTAAAGACTAGGGCGAGATATGATGCAACTACTACCATGCATGTTCACATTTTGGATAGCAGGTAATAGTTAACCATACGGTCTCCCGTAAATCTATAACCCTTGCCCATAGCAAGAAAAACCTTGGAACCACTATTACATGAAAACAACAATAAGAGTTCAATAATCAACAAAATTATTAGCAATGGAAAACAAAATAATGGAGCTATGAGAAATAGAAGTAACACTCATATGGGATAACGAACAAAAATTACATCTACACATAGCCAAAATATATATGCATAGTTAAATGGTACCCAAATCAGAAAATAGCCGAGAACTCCATTTATATCACATAATTAGCCATGATGCCACCAAACCATAAATGGAAATAATATCTTACAACATTATTATTAGTTATTCAATAAAAAGTATTAAGAGAAAATAAAAAATGGGATACCTTAAGAAAAACAATGCAAATCATATATCTATCAATTACATCATTCAATTAGACGAGAGAAATTCTAGAAGGAAAGACCCATCTTTCTTCACACCAATAAAATCCATGTTCATGCATTAGCAAACTGAAATGAAAAGTACTAAAGGATAGACACAATATGTATACATAATAATACTAAAGAAGCATTACAAGGGCATAGCATTTCAGTCATAATAGTGGTAGGATAACATGGAAAGCCATCCAAACTGTAACATCAAACTTCCACAAGAAAATCTACCAGCTTACAAACGTACATTTGATCTTAGGCCAAT